>VXAU01006166.1:29876-46784 GCA_013399695.1 Formicarius rufipectus
CATTTTGTAAAGTAGAAGTGTAATCAGCAGTAGCAATTTTGAAATGCCTCCAGTCTGACTGAACTACCAAGGCCAAAATGCTCTTTACAAACATGTAAATATGTAGAAAGTGATATAATGAATGAAGGCCCACTTCGTTTATTTCATTTTTAGTAGTCAGGATTTAATACATCAGAAAAAGATGTGAAAATTGCCTACAGCAAAATTTTCCTCTGAATTTTTATTAGATAGTTCCTACCTTTATCTGAATGCATCAAGATTTATAGCCATCACATTTTAATACAAACTAATGCAACTTGACTCCTACTTAACTCTTGGCCTTGCTTATACCTTGGAGTAGTAAGCAAAATGGGTTTATTATGCACTAGGTAATTTTTTCCTTCTATTATTTTTAGATATTTTTAAACAGAAAATGAAAGTGTTGTTTTGAATCCTCATTTCCCCTACTCTGAGACTTCCTCAGATTTACACTAGTATGATCACTAGTTGATTGCAAAATAACATATTTTGTGGTCTGAAAACATAAATTTAAGAAGTGTCAGAACTCTCTGTAATGAATAATGAAATATTATTTTCCTATAATCTTCCTTCATTAAATTTAAAGGGCTTCAAAGCTGTAAAAATGACCAGTGACATCACTATAAAAAGAGGTATGATACCATTGTTTGTCTGTAGGATTCAAAACTCAGTTCTAAAACAGGGATTACAATTAAAAACTTGAGAGACTAAGAGAGACAATTCAGTGTCTATATAATTAACACTGTGCCCAGGCCCTACTGCAGGCTTACTATTTAGTCTGTGCTTAAGGTTAACTTAAAGAGTCTGAAATCAAAAGGATTATGCTTCCTAAATTAGCTAAGAAAATCTGGGCACATCGTTCTTATATGAAAATCTACTTACAATTTCAAATGCTTTTGCATACAGGTCCAGCTATATAATTTCTTTCTAATAATTTCAAATATTTTACATGTTCTTTAATTTTCTATGTAAGAAATCTAGAAAACTCAACTAATTAAAGAAGACTTGGTTCACTATTTGGACACTCCACTACTTATCCTTTCAAGAATAATGTGTATGTTTATATCACTCTCTGGCTCAAGCTGTCAGACAAGGCCCACAAGTATTTCTTTTAAGGAAAGATGAGAGCATGTCTTTTTGTAATCGATTTAATAAAAACAAACAAACAAACAAAACCAAAACAAAATCACAAAAAACCAAACCAAAACAAAAAACCAACCAACCAAAACCAAATCAAACCAAAACAAAACAAATACCAAAAACAAACTAGTAACACAATCCTTCCATGTATACAAAGAATAAGAATAATAGATAATTTCCCCAGTCAACTTCAGTGCTACATTCTACTTTTTATCACCTTTCTTAGACAACATCATCACTATCTTCGACTATGTGACAAGTACATTACTTATGAACTCTCTGAGCTCTCTGCTATCTCATATTTCAAAGAAGACAAACGTCAAACACTGCTGCTGAACACATCACCTACTGCATGTCTAAGACCAAAGCCACTACTGTTCAATAATTACTAAGGCAATATGTAAATAATTTTGTTCTGTTTAAATGCTGAGAATTTAGGCTCTGCTTATGTCAGAGTCAAACTAAGAGTTGTTCCTGAGTATATTCATCTGCTGTCTTTTCTTGAGCTGCTGTCTATTCCTTAAAAAAAATCCCTGAGTTTTTTGTACAACATACAGCAAAGAGAGATATTAATGTTCTGCATCAGAATATAATTGATACAAAAAATCAGTGCAGGATAAAAATTTATTTCTTAGATTCTAGAGCACCACTTCCTAGTACATTGTGAGATATAGGGTAAAGAAACAATTTTAATAAGGCTTTAGTGTTTTTACTAAGAACACTAGTGACTTCGATGGAACATGAAAACACGAAGAATAGCACTGTTCAGTAATGCAAATACATGTTTAACATCCTTCAAAACCAGATTTCTAGATTTTTTTTTTCCTATTTATTTTTACATGTCTTCAGTAATTTCAGTTTGCATACAAATCTATTGCATGTGCATTTTGTTAACGAAGAGAGAGAGTCCGACACAGGGTTGGAAATGGGGAAGTTTTTTTGCCTTTTACCACAAGCTGTGGCAGGTGATGCTGAAATTTGCAGTACCTCCTTTCCTGTCTCTGAGGAGTGTTGAGCAGATTAATTAGTTCATGTCTGTACAGCACTTTTAAAGCACTCAGTGCTATATAATTAGTCCTATATATTACTAGGATAGCCTTGAATATTTTTAATGACTCTGCTTCCACAATTTCCCTTGGCAAATTATGTCACTATCTGATTGACCTTGGTTTTTGAAGTGTTTTCTTAATGTCTAATTTAATTTTCACCTTTCTTGGATTTTGTTCACAATACAATCATTGGCTAAAAATTGTCACCTGTTTGAAAGGTATTTTTCAAATGAGAAAGAGGCACCGAACCACAGAACCAGCCTCAAGCAGTAGGAACTTAAATAGCAATTCAAAATTTTCCTATTATAATGAGCATCAGAATCATCATAAGTATAGATTTTAAGAAGTAGACACAGGAGAAACTCTAAATAATCTATGAAAAACCTAACACTCAGATGAAACTGAAGTTCTATCACACTTTTACCAAACTGATTGCAAATTATATAAGGTTAGCTTCACTTCTATACTTTGACATACCTCCTCAATCTTTTTTTGCTTTCTCAATGAACTTATTAATCCTCTTACTATGTAAGTACTTAATCACTCTCCCCTTACTTGTTTAATAATTTGAGGAATTCTTTTTGGTGGAATTGTCTTTATGATCTGTTGCACATTCACATACAATAAGAATGTAAATATTTCTATAATGAAATAACTCTATATCGTTTAGTGTTGGATTAGAGAAATGTGACCATTTTATTTCCCTGAAAATGTGACTGGCAGTGAAATGAGCAATCTAAAAAGAAGAGCCCCAAACTAACACACAGTATAGAGGATGGGCAAAGACATTGCTTCCACTTTCATGTCCTGTCTTGTGCTTGGTGCAAAAGTGTGTAAAAATGTTCTCCCTTCACATGTGTGAGCACAAGAAGCACCAGACAGAAGATTCACTGCTCTCTGGTCTATTTTCAGGACAGGATATCTGACCTATCTTCCTCTGTATCCAGAGTGAAGGGCATCTGGGGCCAGCAGGGACAGGCAGGTAAGCAAGCAGGCCAGGGAGTTTTCTAGAGGACATGCAGAGTGACAGTGCAGCTGTCACTTGAGTATTTATTTCTTCCTACTGCTGGCCTGATTGAAAATCTTCTGACAAGCTTTTTTCTGCCTATGTAACCTGATGTTTTCTACAGTCCTCCACTCTCTCCTCAGCTTTCCCTCTAACAATATTTCCCATTAATCTTTCCTGTGTTTCAATTAATCAATTTCTGTAGAAATCTAAATAGGAAATAAAGGCAAAATGAGTAAACAGAAGCCTAAACAATCTTCCCCCTATATGATTAGGTTTTCTTTTCTTTTTTTTTTTTTTTCTTCTTCTTCCCTCTTTTCTTTTAGAATATTATTTTAGTTCTTGCTATTATAGGTTTCTTATTTTGCACATTTGTAATCATGCATATCCCAGGGAGGGAAGTATTTCATCACAGGCCTCAGGCAAATTGTAAGTAGTAATACTAAAGAACTACAGAATCATACAATCTTCAACCATATAGAAACATGCAGAGACATTTGATGCAACCACAATTATGAGGCAAACATCAATATTTTGATCCTGGGAAAGTAACACAATCTTCCAGGAATTTGTGCACATCTGTCATGGCTTTAAGCCCAACTGAAAACCAGGACAACATTCTTCATTTTAATAAAGGCCTGTAAAATATTAAAGAAAATAGTACAAATATTCTAACCCTTTGTCCAGTCTTTGAAATATCCTACACCAAAAAGAATTATATTTTTGAATACAGTTCAGTTAAAAGTTTCTATTGCAACTTCAGTTAACATCTCTCACAGTACAGGCAATCTGTGTTTTCCAGTAACTAGGAAACTAGTAACTAGGTTTCTCACAAGTTACTGAGATTGTGGGCAGAGAAAAGCGCTAGACCCTTCTAATAGAGCGACTGTTCAAATCTGCTGCTCTATTTCTCCACTTTCTCAAGTGTTGCTGAGCCAGAAAGAGACACTGAAGTTGTAAGAGAGAAGTACATATATAATCAAATTTGATGGGGTTTTTCAAAAGATAACCAAACTATAATTTACATTCTAAAAGGGAAAAATATAAGTACAATAAGAGATTTTTTCTTTCATTTTCATGAATTGCTAGATGTGTGAACTAGTATTCATAAACATAAAGAAATTATTTTGCTAAATTACATCTCCCTAATCTAAGAGATTTTGCTGGTGTTATGCTTGTTTGTTTGGTTTTCTTTTTCCCCACAACATTTTTCATTTTAGTCTTTTCTTCCTCCTTTTTTTACCCTGGTACTTCCATTAGAGTGAAGTTTTGATTTACGGTCCCAGAGAATCACACTGATTGCAAGAGAGCTGGCTCTCAACCTGGCATCTTCTAGTTACTCATTCTTTTCTCTGCCTCTCAGTGTTGATCTTGCACTGTAGCACTCTGACACTGTTTCTTTACTGTCTTGTTTCAGCTGCTTGAGGTCACTTGGCAAGTCATGCTCAGTGTTGTATTGACTCTGTTTTAGACAGTTACAAAAGTGTCTGTTTTTAAACACAGATATAACTTCATAGACATTGCATCCCTAACAGTTCCTTATAACAGAAATTTTGTTTGCCTCATTGCTTTAATCTATGAAAACAGAGGATTTCTTTCTAGACATGATTTTTTGCAAGTTCTTTCTTTCATGCTCAGTCATATGCCCTCCCTTTCAAACATGTGCTCAGTATGACTTCAAGTAGATCAATTTTAGTTGAAAAATATATAATTTTCATGAAAAAATGAAATAAAAATTGTGACATAGGAACCAAAACCAAGCATGTTTTGGATAACAGCTTACTTTGAAAATCTGTTCCTCTGACAATATCTTATGACCAAATTGCGGGGAGGGAGAGGGAGTAAGGGGGATTATATGGAGTTATGCATGTATTTAATATCTGTGGTGAACCACTACCAGAAAGATTTCAGAAAGATATGGAACTAAGAGTGGCTGCTGGATTTCCCAGCAGTACAGGAATGCTCCCTAGAGTACAGTGTCTACTGCTTACTCAGATAAGTTTTATAGTTTTTCAAAGCATGTCAGGCTGTGGCACTAAACTTCATCTAATTATGTCCGTAACGTGGCAGTTTGCAGCCTCTAACTCAAAAGTTGGAAGAGACCCAGGTGGGCATATTGCTTCCAAGCAATATAATGTTTGGAGGTAGAGTCCCTCGTGATCGATGAACATGTCCAACCTGTCTCTACTTCTACTTCCAGGGCAGTTTGACTGTGCCCAGTGGAATGACATATGACTTCAGGCCTTCCAAAAGTTATGCACTCTCAGCAACTATGACAGGGAAAAGGTGCCATTTTCCATGCTTGCCTGAGTGCCTCATCTCAGTGTCCATTTGTGTCAGGATTGATGGCTTTGAGAAGAGTGCAAAGATCAAACTGTTTCACAGTGCTATGTCAGCCAATTCTCTAATTTTAGCACTACCTCGAGCTGAGGATGGGCCCTTGGTGAGTGTCCTCACTCAAATAAACACACAGAAACTTACATATCCCTCCATTTTTTCACTTAAACATTCTCTGTGGAGGAACAGAAACAGATTGTCTTAAAAAACTCTCTGAATTCAGCAGTTATAGGACTTAAAATGTTTAAAGGTGATATAACTACTGAACTACTAGATCATCAGAAGTCATTTGTTTCTTTAGTCCTTAGACATTTAACATTTCTTATAGGAAATGGTAATTAGAACAAAGGTAGCCTTTAGTCCCGTGAGAAGGTTCTGGCCTTCACATAATTGATAGCTATGCCAAGCAAAGGTTGTGGGTATTTATTACAGTGCTTTCAGTCTTAGTAAGATTTTACTCAATAAAAATTAACATGATTGCTTTTTCTGGTATGTATTTTTCATCTTGAAATCAGGTAACTGAAAATACATGGTAAGTTGTCTTCCTAAGGCTATAACAATCACCTTACCTTAAGGTACATATTCTATGTTGTAGTGTACTGACATTGTTTAAAGCAATAAATATGTTGCTTACACTGTAATACTGCTTTGTCAAAGAATCACTTGGGACCCAAGAACAGGAGAAAAGGCTAATTACTTACACTTCTATTACCCACTGCCTGAATACTAGTGCTCAAGTCTTTCTTTTGAGCACGATGTGCATTTTCCACAGAGGATAGAGTGGAAGGAGGGGAGATGCAAGGTTGTTTACTCAAGAACTACTCTAACATGGGCAAACAGGCACTTTTATCTTCTGCTATTTACCTATGTGAGACACTCTAGTGTATCACATCTTCTGGGGTTTGTACTAATTTTCCATATAGACGTGATGTATCTTGGGATACCAATGTATAAAATCCATAGATTTTGGTGATTCTCTTGTCCAAGTACCTTACCAGGTAATGAAAATAACTGTAAGAAGTTTGTATTTGCTGCTTTAGAAGTGTAAGCTCCATTTGTTGTATGTTGGCCCATAGAAAACAACAACAAAAAACCAAAGCCTAACCCTTCAGCATTCAACCCTGTGATTATTAAATACTGGAGGTTAGTTGGGAAATTTATTTCCAAGTATGATTGTTTTTCAGCATCAGTTGTGTTCTTAATTTTTCTGTGTTTTTGCCAAGAAACAGTAAGATGAACAAAGATTTTGAACCCAGGGCCTCATTTTTGCACTGCAGTATTTCACATTATCATAGAATCACAACATATGCCAAGTTGGAAGGGATCCACAAGAATCATAAAGTCCTGTTCCTGGTCCTGCATTGGACCATTCCCAGGAGTCACACCATAGGCCTGAGTATATCATCCAAACATTTCTTGGGCTCTGTCAGGCTTGGTGTTGTAACCTCTTCCCTCTGGGTGAATAACCTTTTTCTAATATCCAAACTAAACCTTCCTTGGCACAACTTCAGGCCATACCCTCAGGTTCTGTAACCAGTGACGACAGAGATGAAATCTTAAAGGCATGTTTAAAATAAGATCACTTTTCTCAATCCTCATAAAATCATTATGATTGTTATTGTATTGAGGGCATTTCCATAAAAGAAATGTTGATAATATCTGTAACCTTGACAGCAATTATCAGCCACATTGGTCTGTTTTAGTTTTGAGAAGATTAATAACATGGAAACTTCTGAAGTCATCACCTTTAATACAGCTATATATGGCACAAATTTAAGCAAATTGAGCATAGAAGTATGTGAAATGACACAGTCAGAATATTTTAAGTGCCTGTCAATCATAGTGTGTTTGGAAATGATTTAATTATTTAGACTTTTATTTCACTGATGTTGTTACAAATCTTGGAAAATTTGTTACATTTATAATTGTTATTTCTTCTTTTAAAATATATTTTTAAATGTCATTCTGTGTGAGGGGGGAGGAACCATCTGTACATGTATTAATTTTTTTCTATTGTTAAGTCATAAATATTTTCTTTCTAGACATTTACATGTAACCTATCAACATTAAGTAAATTTTTTATACAGATTTAAACTCAAGACTGAGAATTATTTAGGAAAAGATTATAACTGTGATTGATTATTTCAGAAATCTTTGATAAGCTTCCCTGTAGTGTAAGACAAAAATATATAATGATTTTGAAGCAGAAAGCTAGCTTTATTAGGGTTGTCCACATGCTAAATAAAGCTAGACTATAATGAATCAGGGCCTGGACTAGAAGGTGAATTTCAAGGGAGTGCTCAGACCCTTCTCAGTGATTTCTTATGTTTCCTGTGGCCAGCCATCATCCAATTTGTGTTTTGTACACTAAATTGCACAGCAAAATTCACTGTTAATAATATGAAAAGGCTCCAAAGTTCAGTTCAGGTACAATATACAGAATGCAGAGATTCTACTGCTGCTATAAGTTACCAAGCGTTAGATAAATTAAGTTTGTTGTTTCCGTTTCTTACAATTTCAGAAAAGAAACAGGAATTTAAGAGTTTGATAACTGCCTCTTATAAAACCCAAAAGGTTCAAAAAAAAAGAGCTGAAAAAATGATGGCAAAAATCATAACTGCTGAGTACTGTCAATTCCTTCAGAAAGTTAATGCACATATTAAAAAACCTGTTGGTTCTGTGTACAGAATTGCCTGTGCTTGTTGCAGAATGAAGTACTTTAGTCATGCACAGCAATGTCATTTAATAGTGTTGTAATTGGTCAGAATAAAACCATATAATAGTCATATAGTAAGCATTATCAATCAGCTAATCTTGTAAAAAGTAAGGATAAATAGTATTTATTCTTGGAAATAAAACTAAGAGCAAATTAAGCTGCTTTAATTAGAAAAGAAATCAAGATCTAGTCCAAAGTAATAAAGCCTATCTATAAGCATTCATCTATTTCTTTTTTAATGTCATATTTGAGTTTCATACATTGGAAAGAACTTTAGTTTTCTGACATTCACAAGGAAAATAGCTTCTTTATTGCAGTTAATAATTTAAACTAAAAAAAAAATCTAGAATTATTACAGGCTTTAAATACATAGATACTAACTACTCATTAATCTCCCCTTCCTCGAGTTTATAATGTAGAAATATCCACACAGATATAAATTTCTTTATTTATAGGAAAGCACACTGAAAGATACCATTCAGTCACTGAGCACTGTTCTGAATCCACAGGATTCAGTCCTTCACACCATCTCTCTTACGAGTGTGTCTGTAGTAGCTGTCAAACTACTGGAGTAGACAACAGAATGTTCCCACAACCTAAGACTATTCCTTTAAAAAGTAAAAAATGACAATACAAGTCCCTAGAATAAATTACAAATAGGTCAGTCAATTCTGACTTAATCCAATGATATGTGAACAGCAAAAAAAAATTAATTTCAAATTAGCCGCTAATTGTAAATATTACCTGCACATCACAGATACCTGGATCACTAATCTGTAAACTACTTAAGTAGCAGCATCTACATAAAAATGAGGACGTGTGCTGTAGGATACAAGGAAATAAAGTATTAACCAATCTCTGTAACATTCAGTGAATATAGAATTGTGATGAGAGTTTTATTTTGCATTTATTTTCAACTCAGCATACATGTATGAAAGCATATATATTTATAAATCTCTACAAGCCAATGGAAATAACAATTACTCTTATTTAAACAAATGCAGTATAGTTCACATTCTTCATTTCCTACTGTGGCATAAACATAAGTCAGATATTAGGAAATTTATAGATATAACATAATCAGACTACAGGAACAATCAATTTACAAGAAAATAACACAACACTCCCACATATGTTGGCAATTTGACTGTGCCCTTGAGGACAGTGAAGTATCCTCAGTTATTGAATTTTTGTTGATTTGAAGTAGGAACTCCAAAATAGATACTCAGGATTGGGCTTAGGAGGTTCTACACACCTTTTTACTTATAAGTAAAGAAATAAATAAAGCTTAAATAATAACTCAACCATAAGGATTAATTGACTTTCAGCAAAGTCTCATTACTTAATGTAAGATCAATCAATAGCAGATAAATCCAATACCACAGCTACCCCACAACACATCTTCCTCCGCGTTAACTATTCACCTAGTGGAAGCTCCCAATTGACCAGAAGGAATAATCAGTTGTGCATTCAACTCTATCAAACTTTAATGATGGACAAACCTATTATAAGACTTGATGCAGGTCCAGCACTCCTCATGGAGCATAGGCCATCCTTCAGAAGCAATTAATTTTCTTCAATGACTGTCACAAGGATCACCCCAAACTTGGCTGATTAACATACTAATGACTATGATACTTTTCTTTGCATTTCTATGAGTTTAAAAATCAACATACAATTTTCTAATGGCTTCAAAAAACTAATTTCTACAGAATCTGAACTTAACCATAGGTATGTTTCTTTTTGTTGTTGTTAGTTTGGTTGTTTGTTTATTGTTAGTTTTGTTTGGGGTTTTGTTTGTTTTTTGTTGGGTTTTTTTGTTTTGTTTTGTTTTGATTGGTTGGTTTTGGTTTGGTTTTTGGTTTTGTTTTGGGTTTTTTTAGTTTGGGTTTTTTTAATGTATTTGGAGGTAAACTAGCCATTATCTGTTGAAACCAATGCTATATGTCTTTTTAAATCTTTCTTAAGGTCATCCTTCTCTGTTCCAGGAAATTATGATCCAAATTCTCTTCTGTCTCCAGTTAGGGAGTGTGCAGTCTGTCTATTCTCTATTAAGAGCTATCATTGAGTCTCACTCTTTTATTCTTGGTTAAGAAAATACATGTAATAAACCTCTATATCAAAAAGTAGTTAGATGTTTGTGTCCTTGTCTGTGTATAAGAGGAGGTCATATTACTCTTGCTCATCCATTTGTCACAAACAAATTTGCACTGTGTAAATATGTATGCCTAGAAGCAACTAAGTATGTTGCTGAATCCCTTTGCTCCTTTCCATTATCTGTAGGAGAGGCATTGCATATATGTAGAGATCTACTTAACAGCATCTGAAAGTCTCTCACATGACAGATTATTTACATAGGATACAGGAATCAGTTATCTGGCTCATTAAACCTGACAGGAACAGGAAAGACTACATACAAACTAATACTCCACAAAATGGTGATGATGAAAGCCATCATCCATTTGGGATGGCAAAACTTTGTACTTTGAAGAATTGACACTGGCTATAAGTAGCAGTTTGAATTGTCTTTGGGAGTTGTCTTGAATCTTCACTTCAAGCTTTTAACTTGAGGTTATACTAGAGAAAGACCAACTCATAAGGTGCTTTTTGCACCTTTTGCTTATATTATCTTTATTCAGTATCTGATTTCTTAAACTGTGCTTTCTAATAAAAAATAAAAAAAAAGTAATTTATATTAAAAAAATGCCAGATACATGCATGGCAGTGTCTTATGTGTCTATCTTAAGTTAAAGTCATCGAAAAAACATTTAAATTCTTTTATGCTCTACTGGAAAATGCATTTTGGAAATTGAGAATGCATATTAGTTAGAGGAAGAAGATAGCCAGATCATGACGAGGGCGGATGTCAGCCAGAGCTTCTTAGCATGCATCAAGGATGTGAGGAAGAAATCTGAGATGCTGGGCTCTGCTAGGAACAGATTCCTCAAGGGAGAGTCACTGGAGCATTTCTTCAGTGCTCTGACAGTTTAGAAAACTTTTATGTTGATCACAAAAATTGTCTCAGGTCGATTTTATGCTCTTCAATGGCCACAAAACCTCTGTTTTCTCCATGGTTATGACACTCTCTGTAAACTCCTTTCTGACTACCTCAGATCTTCCTTTTCACAAATTTGCCTTTTACTGTATATCAGTTCCACACACTGAGCCAGATTATATCCTCCCATCCGATCTTACTGACATGGTTGTCTTGATCTGTAAAGTTCATCGTGCAATGAAAATCTGAAAGCTATCACACTGAAGATTTTAATGAAATAGTATAAGTCAAAAATAGCCTTAGTTATTGATTCAGTATTAAGACCAGAGTTTTCAAATAATTAGAGTAAATAATTTTTATGTGTCAGAATATTTTGTTCATATAATTTAAACTAGTTTTTAATTTTATATTAAGCCGATCATGTTATGAAATAATTCTTCTACTTTTCTTTTAGCATGAAGATTGAGAAAAGAGATTTTAAACATTTTGTTTATTTTGGTGCTATCCACATTCTTTAAGTAGATTGAAAGTGCATTTTTTTAAATTTCATGAAAAATAGCCATTCCTGAGCTAGATTGGCCTTTACAGATGTTATTTGAATTAACCAGCAAATATCTATTTTTTCCAGTGTATAGTAAAAATATTTCTGATAATTTATAAAAACTCTGTGAAGTGCAATAACAAAATAGTGGCCAAGATCAACATTAATAATCCCATTCTCTCATTGAAACCTACTGCAAAAACCTCAGAAAGGTCTGTAAACATATACTAAAAACCATTACAAGCAAAAAATTAAATTCCTGGGTTAAAAGAATTTGTTTCTCCACTTTCAAAATGGTTTGATATGCCTGCTACAAGGATTAATACAAACTAATGAAATTTATTAAATATTGTTTATAAAGGATTACTGCAATTTCATTCTTCTCAATGAAAAAATATATTTAATATATAATTACTATGATGATGAATTATTGTGANCATCAGAAAATAACACCATTTTGAATAAAGTAAATAACCAGTTTTCAGGTACTTATTTGCCTTTCTCATGAAAGGTTCAGTAGGTTTGTTTCCATTTATGTAAGAGTAATTTTTTGTTCTTGTATTTTTACACTCTTTCCAACTGGTAAATGTTTCTATTATTGTAATGACAAGAGCCACAAATAAGTACAAGATACATTGATGTGATTTTTAAAGGATTTAGATATTCTGACTTTGCAGTTAAACACTGTTAGATCACTCACTGAAAGACACCTGTCAAACATGAGTATTTTGTACGGAACTTGTGCCTGTACTCTTAATTCCACTGCCTTTCCACTAAGTTTCTCAAGATTGAAATTATGCCGTATCTATTGTCTGTAGGACAGACGGAAGGAAACTATCAGTCCTGAGTAGTGTTCAAATCCCCTGGTTTGGAAAGAGCAACCTTGACCTTCAGAAATAAAGCTGGTTATAAAAAATTGTTTCTCCATGACTTTGAGGAAAGGAATTTTTTCTATTCCATGGAAAATACTGAATGTGAGCACTGAAGAGAGGGATCACTGCTCTGTTGATTACTATCCATGCCTTTTTAGGTATTATTCACATAATTTCTATATAGTCTTTCTAGCTCTGATATCTCTGGGACCAGGATTCTTGCCCAGCTGTTAGAATAACGGAATCCTAGTGGTAAACCAGTGTTGTGCTGAGAGTGGTGACTAATCACAGAATATGCCATGTTACAAGATAAGGTCCCAGTTAGCCAGAGGAAGACTTTGCAGTAGCTGACATTAGAAGCATCCAGCAAGTACACGGGGGTGAATAGTGGGTCAGGGTCTTGAAAAGTTCCAATAATAGTCAATAGGAAACATAGATCTGAAATAGTTCATGTGATGTATGTAATTGGTGGATGAGAAAAAAAACTTTCATGGAGTAGATTTGTTTTCAATTACAGGCCCCCACAAAGATGAAAACCCAATAGGAGTTCCTCAGGAAGGATGTCAATTTTGGTCTGATTATTTCCAAATTAACAAGTGCCTGGCTGGGGACCAGGCAACTCTCCTCACCTCCTTCCCTCAATCTCTGAAGCTGCAGGTGGTGCTCAGGATTAGATTTTCAGAAAAGGACTTGAGAAAGGGGATAATGAAGCAGATTTGTAGTGTTAAAAGTACTTCTGTGTGAGTCTTTCACGTTAACATTGACTTGCTACTAAACCTGGAAAAATACACAGTTCTAATTAGAAAAGGAGATAAAGTGCAATTGTTTGCTGACTTCATGATCACAGATTATGAAAACTACAAATAATTTCTTTTAGTCGATGTGAAAATCCATGACAAACCCTGTCTGGTGTTCTTGAATACTAATATTTATCCTGAAATTGTTCAGTAATAATATCAGTAATATAATATGCTATAACTTACACCATTTGTATATCTTTATCTATCAATTGAAGTACCTTTTTTTAGCACTTAATGAGGTTAAAATAGGGATCTGTTCTTTCAAAAAGAAGCCTACTTCTTGACATATTATCTGCATAATTACATTATTTAAAAGGTGATTTAAGGGTCATCAGTTAGTGTGCTAACAACAGACACTCCTCAGCAGGTAATTTATAATAATATGTTTAAAATATGTAACCTTTTTCAATGATTTCCCTTATATTTTGTCAATTCCTACAAAGCTGCAGAGCTACAGACACCTCCAGTCTGATGTATCTGCAAATATCCTTCCTGAGTTTTCATTGTGTTAATTGTTTGGTTTTGGTTGTTGTTTTTTTTTTGCTGGTTTTTATATTATTATTTTTTTAAGGTAAGATATATCTCAGGCAGAACACTCTAAAGACTCTGTTGCACAATAAAAATTATTCTAATAATAACTTTTGCTATCTCTGAATTATACATTTGTTTATGTCAGAATTTTGCTGAATTATGATAACAAGGTTCCGCCCTATAAAATGAAAAAAAGACATATTTGGAAAGCCAATGTTAGGCAATGCCAGCGGGAAAAATCCCATGGATTTTACCAATGTAGATGAGAACAAAACATGGAGTTCAGGTGTTCTATGGAAATAGCAGACTTAACCCATTGTCTGATTATGGAGGTGGTTTACTTCTCTAAAACGAGTGTTGCACAATTCTTTTTCAGTTTTCTTTTAAATGAGGAAGAATATTTCTTGGTCAGGAAGAACTCTGTGGAACATTGTCATAGCACTGCCATGGAAAAAGAAATACTGTCACAGCAAGAGAGTCCAGAAGGTCTGCGTCTAAAAAAGAACTATTCTTAGAGATGCCATGGATGAGCAGTATGAGGAATGATGGTGGATACGAAGATGAGGGATGCAACTGAAGTAGTCCAGTGCCTTTTCAGGAAGTGACTTTCACTGTTTCAGCTAGACTGATGGAACAGTTTCTAAAATCCTGGAGAAATTGATGTTGTACTGCTTATTCAACAGACTAGATGACATCTAAGTGCATGAAGAGACACATGAACTCTTTAAATTCTGTGTAGAGAGCTGTGATCTTCCACAAGAGAATTATTTTTGTTATTCCTTCATTTGCTTTACTTCTACACATTTGATTATATTTTGAAACATGGTTTTAGCGATTATAAAATGTTTTCTTTTTCTTAAAATAAGTATGAATAAGTTCTTACATATAAAATTATATTGTCGGTCTTTTGACTCAAATGTGAACATTTATTTGCCAATATTTGTACAAAAAAGCAGTGATTCTGAGCCATTATCTGAGCTATAATTATAGTATGATACAACTCAGTTAAATATAAAGTTTATTTATGCTTCAATTGTCACAGTCCTTTTGCACATTTGATGATCCTGAAAAAATATTTTATAATTTACTTACATAACCATATCTATTGAGATAGTTCAGAAAATAAGTAAAAATAATAATAATAATTTTAAAATTCACAAATACTTCCTGATGATTTATTTTTCACATACTTGGCTTTGATGTCTTTCTGCTGCTCAGCACCTTATCTTCTTTTCTCTAAAATAAGTCTAAATGCCTTTGTAAAGTGTTCTGAAATCTCCTAAAATTGCTTTGTAAGAGTGTGGTATTCTATGGATTTATTTTTTTTAACTAAATTGTTAAAAATCCCATTATGACAAAATCAAATCTCTTGTAAGGATTGATGAAGGTACTTCAGAAAAATTCAATATTTGGTTCAGAGTGCAAAGCCTTATAAAAGTACTGTAATGCAATCATATTTAGCTCTTTGGTAGAAGGCTGCATTTTTCTTTGTTTTGCAGGGTGGCTACAAAGAACAAATGATATAAAAGATGTTATGGCTGAATAGAGATACAACATTCCTTAAAATGTTACTAAAAATAAGATTCTTCTAGCATTCACCTTGTGTCCCTGGAGATGCATTGTGGGTATGTTTGCTCTTACTCTGTTTAATCTCTGATTTTTCTGTTTAAATTGGATAGTTCAGACACCCAGTCTGTCAACAATCCCCCATAATTTGGATGATTTTCCTTTCCTTGCTACAGAGTGTCAGAAAGCACGTCTATAAATCGACGCCCTGTGAACACAAAAAAATCAAATAATTTAGAAGTTACTCTAGAAAGCAAAGATATTGCTCGTGTTAAGGCACAAAAATTGGGAGTCAGGATGTGGATACAGGTGCTATTTATGTTTCAGTTCACAATCCCTGACTAATGCGGTACAGAGTCCCTCAGGATCTCGGTTTCCAGCTAACCATCACAAGGATAAAAACAGCAGCAGATTTTATTGAGGCTTGGGGAGATCAAATCCATGAATGTTGATAGCAGCTATGGGGTAGAGTGATAAAGGAAATAGGGAAATAGGAAAAGGTGAATAAAAAGGGAGGAATAATTCATTTGTTTCAAAGAATGCCTCTGCACAGGCTCCATTTCCATACTCAACCTGTCATTCAGACCTTGGTCAGGCCTCTAGAGTGGCATTTTGCAACTGAGCTTTAAAAAAGTTACCCTTTTTAAAACAAGGGAAATCAAATTTCCACTGTATTTCACTATACTATCAGTGCCTAACTTTAGACTTCTTGAAAAACGACATCTCCAAAGCTTCACTTTTTAAAGAGTGAAGGTTTGTCCTCGTGTGTGTCCCCAGGTTGCTGAAAGAAAAGCTTTCGTGAATTTTAACAATGCCTAAATTCCGCATAGATAATACATGTTACAGTTGATGCATGTTTGTATAGTATTGAGTTTTAAGAATTATATATCTTAGTTCTAAACCATTTCTCCACCTTGAGCATTCTACTTGATTTAATATGGCTTTTTCCTTAATTTTAATTTGAAGTTCCTGGCTGACATACAGAAAAAAAAGGCAGTTCTAGCTTCTTCAAATATGGATCTGTAGGTTAAATAATTTGGTGCAACAAGTGCATAGATTTTTTAATTCTACCTTCATTAGTCATTAAATAAAGGAGTGGCATAAAGAATCATGATACAGTAGTTTTCAGCAGGATATTACCCAAAGTACTGGGTTAATTCCACCTTCACTAGTCCAAAAACTAAAGGAGAGCATAGCTTAGAGATCAAGTCAAAAGACTTGTGGATTTGAGGAAGTATTTTTTCACTGAAAAACTCCTTGAGAAAGTAATTTAATCTCTTTGTTGCAGATCCTCCAAAATAAATGTCTCTTCTCTGCTCTCGTCCCCCCCCTTTCCC
>VXAU01006167.1:0-83859 GCA_013399695.1 Formicarius rufipectus
AGATGCAAATACTGCTGCAGGAATTATTTTTATTCTTGTGGGACTATGAAAGAGAAATAACACAGAAACGTTCTGGTGCTGCCAGGTTTTATATATGGCATTTTCTGCAGAGCCTAAATGTCGAAAAAAACTTGACCTTTTTCAGAACCATTTTCAAGCTCTAAGTTTGGAATTGATTAAATAAAATGAAGTATTGATAAATTCTAAGAAGAGCTCCTCTTTGAGAAGAATGTCCAATTTTTTAATCTGGAAATGTGTTTAAATTTGTGTTTTGGGTGTTTGTTTCCTTGTTTTTTTTAGGCTAGAACATCTTCTCTATCCTCTTCAACTGCTGTACCAGTAGCTTGAGAATGGGATGATTTCACTAAATTCCACTGTCTCCTCTTATTTCTCTCTCACTTGTTGACTTCTGATGGCTTTTAAAGCATGGTTTTCTTCTTGTTTGCTCCCTTTTTCTATAGATGAAGCAGCACAGAATGGGTTTCACAAGTGCCAGACTTTCTTACTGGTGCTGATAATTGGTGTCCCCTTGTTCTTTATCCTGTGGAGTGGAATTCCAAGTCTTTCATATGGAACATCAAATAGAGATGCTGAAGTTCTGCAAACATTTCGAGCCCGGATGAAGGAACTGAAAAATACCTACCAAAGCCAGGACCCCAATCTGTGGAGGAGAGCCCACATGTTCCTTGAGAAACGTCTTAACACTTCCCATCTGCACCTGGAGCCAGCTATCCTGCTGTTCACAGCTGGCAGGGAAGCTGAGAAGGCACTGAGGTGCCTCAGTAATGAGATTGCCGATGCTTTTGCCTTCTCCCAGAACGCTACGACGATCCAGATCAATGGGGAGGACAAAGCCGTGCTGGACAGTGACATTGTGAAGCTGGAGGTGGATAATGAGCTCAGCTCTGGGTTCAGGGAAGGCAAGAAGGTGGCAGTGGTGCATCGGTTCGAGTCACTGCCTGCAGGCTCCACCTTGATCTTTTACAAGTACTGTGACCATGAAAATGCGGTGTTTAAGGATGTGGCCCTTCTGCTGACAGTTCTCCTGGATGAACAGTCGCTGAGAAAGAGCCTCACCTTTCAAGAAGTGGAGGAGAAAGTCCGGGATTTCCTCTGGGCAAAGTTTACCAGCTCAGATGTTCCCCGTTCTTACAATGGCATGGACACAGATAAGCTGAGTGGACTGTGGAGCCGGATATCTCATCTTGTGCTGCCTGTTTGGCCAGAAAAGGGCCTCCCTCTGGAGGGATGCACATAGAAGTTAACCAGAGAGGACTTAGGAAGGGAGGAAGACACAAAATGTATGTTGCAGTGTATGAACAGGGAAGAGCTTGCTGCTGCTGAGCTCAGGCTGCAGCATGCAGTACAGTCCTTTCTGTGCAGAGACATTCCACCAACTGGTGGGGCTGTTTCTGCTGAAGTAACTGTGAGTTCTCTAAATAAACTGTAAGTGTAGAGTGTAAGCAAGGAACTTGCTGGTTGTTGTTGTGTTCAGTGATGTGTCCAGCCTTGGTGTCCTGGAGCTGGACATAAGTGTCCATCAGTGCAGACTCACTCATCTGTGGATCACAGCCTGTGGAGCTGTCTTGTTGCACTGTTGGCTTTGCTGTGAGGATCCTTCTCTGGTGGTGCACAAAGCTGGTGTCACATGTGACAAGGTAACAATGCAGAAACATCACCTTTGTCTGTCAGAGTTGCTTCCTGTTCTTCTCACATAAGAAATAAACTGAAAATGGTGATAAAGTGATGGGAGTCTGAGCACAAGCATTTTCTTGATCCATGTGATCACAACACAGATGTCAACTGTCTCTGGGCACTTGTAGAAGTGGCACAATTGCTTGAAAGATCTGTGACTTGTAGACAACCTTTCAGCAAGCATTTTTTTTCCTTAAATGAGTCTTCCCCAAACAGTTGTGGAGAGTGAGAAAAGCTGAGGTACAAAGGTTTGCCCAAGGCTAGTAGTACTGACATCAGCTAAATAATCCCTCAGCACCTCTTTGCTTGGCTGCTTCCAGGAATTCTTTACTCTTTGTCAAAATTCTGCAAGTCTTAAAATGCGGAGGGAAAAGTTAAAATGTCAGCCCTTTGTGTATACTATCTCCTTTCCAAGCAAAACTGTAGGAAGGCGTAGGTTATTTCTCATTTTACTAAGATTATTGTTTTTGCATCCAGAGACTTTATTTATTTGTGGTACTTGGTATCCCAGAAAAAGAACCCTGCTTCTTGTGTCTGTGTGTAACCTGCAACTTGCTGTATAACCTAGCAAAGAACAGATTTGTAATGTGTGTTTTTAAAATGTTTTTTAGTCTCTCATGTCAAGAATTCCTCATACCAGATTAAAAACAAAAACATGTACCTGTTCCTATTGTAAATACTTTGTGTTAAAAACCAAACAAACAAAAAAACCCACAAAACCACAACAAAAGAATTGCAGCACTTCCATTTCATTGCTGTTACTTTATGCTCTGAATTATTGGTCCAAGTACATTTGGTTTTATTGAGCATGAAGGCACATGGGAAGATGATCTTAGTTGAGTAGGATATTTTCTTGTAACAGCTGAGAGATTTGGCCCATCTTTCATTCGCAAACCCCTTGAGCTGTGTCCTCTTGCAAAAAATCCTTTTTAATCAGGGAAAAACCTACTGAGGAGCTGGAGCTTCTGGCTTCTTCGTGCATGAAAGGATGAGGGTGTTAAGTGAATGGACCAAAATCACCTGAAGCATGTAACAGAACACAGTTTGAGACAGAGATGTGGTCACTTAAACCAGAGGTGGATTGTTCTAACTGTTGGGAGCCAGCAGTGCTTCGTATTTTAATGGGAGATGCAAAAACAGTAAGAAGACATGGAAGTGCTGTTGTTCTGGATGTGTAAGAATAGCTCAGGAAGGAAAAGATGGCATTTACATTTTGAACATTTCACTGGACAAATGTTTTCTTTTAAAAAAGCGCCAAACAACTGTGACTTATTTCCAAATGTGTCCTGATAACATATTTGTTTGTATATTATGGAAACTATTTTAGTAATGGTTCAAAATAAATATACTGGTTTGTTTTATAAACTGTTCTAAGATTTGTCCATTGAATTTCAAGTGGTCAGACTTTTTTTTTTTAAACATGTTTAAGTTGTTCATTTTACCTTTGGCCAAATACAGATGCCTAAAATAGAGCTTTTTGCGAAACTTAGAACTTTTAAGAAACTTGGAGTGGTAGATACCGATACAGATGAATGTATTTCATTTATCAGGCCGTTTCTGTGACAGGGAATGTTTCAGGAAATAGATGTGAATTGTTGTTTAGTTGGTGTTCTTGTACTAATTCTCCAGTTCTGATTTCAGCTGGAACTAATGATAAGATATGGTTCATCTGTTTCATTAGCCCAATACAAGAGTCAGCAGTTGACAAAAGGGATGACTTCATTCTTGTTCCACTCCTGGCTGCATGTTCTGTACCTTTGCTGTTGCAAACTAGTGCACTGTGAACTGACTGCAGGGACAGTCTTGCTGAAAAGTAACTTAAAAAAAAATCTTATCAGGACTGTCCACCACAGAAAAAGACAAACTCGCAACATGAAGGCAGGAGATTCCATGTTCTCATACTAAAAAGCCCTATATTTCATCCAGTTTATTTTCTGTGTCTAAAACTTTCCCTCCCCATCCCCCTGCCCTTGTGGGTATTAAAGAGCTGTGTTCCTGTTTCAAGAGAAAATAGGAAGGTGCCTGGAAACTAAAGACTTGATGTTGTGCCAAAGGAGAAACACTTTTTTTTAAACTCTAGGGTGAGGTGTATTTCCAAATATACGGTGGGCTGCTTGTCTGGAAAAACAAATGAAAAGCAAGACTGTGTAGGCAGTTGCTCCTTCTGTAGCAGGGAAGAGGCTCAGGATTAGAAGGCTCTTCCTGCTCTTGAAGTAGCTGGTCCTTTTGTAGCATTTTGTGTCTTTGTCCTAAAAGGCTCTCATTAAACATCCACAGGTGCTTAATGCAGATCTCATTAAGCAACTCCTATTCAGCCACAGGTGAAGAGTAATGTCTGTCTGTGTTGCTCAGAGGTAACTGATTGCTATCCTCCTTGTATAATTATTTCATTGCCTGCAGCAAACAGCTATTTGATGTTTTCAAAACTGTAAAATGCTTTGCTAGAGAAGTCTCACTTGTGAAGTTGAAGTGTCCCTGACTGTCAGCAGATCAGGAAATTAAATAGTTTGTGACAGCAAAAATGTGCTTATGCAGAGCAAAGACCACCAGAGCTGGCCTTGGGACCAGGAAGGGGATGTTTCTTCCTCTGAGGACTTCACCTTTGTCGGGCTGCACCAGCTACATGTAAAGCTGCAGACAACATTTCCAGCACTCTGCAAAGTGGGCTGGAAAACACAAAGCGCTTCTTGGGCTGTAAGTAGACAGACCTGCAGCTGGTGAGAGGTGGAAGATGGGAGTGTGGCCCCTCTTCTGCTCATCCTGCTGTCACCTCTGGGCACCTGGACGGTGGGAATACCCTCACTGCCTTCAGCAGTAGATGTGGAAAGGACCCAGGACAATGCACTGCCTATCCGTTGTTACCTTGTCTCTCACACCCTGCTCTGAGTCATGCTGTGCTGAGCAGAGGTTGGAGCTTGCTGAGCAGGTTTGGTAAAAGGAGTAAGTTTTTCCCCCCTATTTTTTCACAGCAATGAAAGCATATTCTCTTTTTGGTTTTGGAAATTAAAAATATTTGTAGTTTTCATACCCTTTTTCAAAAATATGTATTTGTTTCGAACTAATAGTTTGGCTCAAACTGAGTGCAAAAGGCAGGGTGAGAGCTTCATGTTAAGGTAGAATCAAAGAATTTGCTGTATAGCAAATTAGCTACGTGAACCACATGCAGTGTGATGGCCAGCATGCCATATTTAGGAAAAATACTCTGTTTTTTGTAGGGTGTAATACATGAACAACTAGCCAGATTTTGTACCAGAACCCTGTGGCACAGCTGGAAGACCAGAAGAAATCTGAAGGAATGCCTTTATTTTATAAGAGAACAATTTTTTCATGCATTGTTTCTGCTGTCAGATGAACTGCACAATTGTAGGAGTACAGAGATGGAGGGGGGGGTGTCCTTTACTCCTCACAGCTGTCCTGTGTCCTGTTTTATTGTCAGCTCCTGACAGTTGGATTTATAATTGAATGCCTGGAAAATCTCATTCCATGTCTAACAGGTGGAAGCACCCTTCCCCAAATTCCTCCGTGGCTCTTGGGAGCCACGTCAATCAGGAACAGGGGGGAGCTGATCTTTCGGCTGCAGTGGCCAGCTGCCCCTTGCTAATTTTAGCAGGGGTGTGCAAGAGTAGTGTGGAGTGGAAAACTTTCCAAACCTCTCTCTTAAAGCTGCAATAACTGACCTAGTGAAAGATGAGAATGTGGCTCCTTACTTTTAACTTACCTTCTGTCTCCATCCACCACCTCCAGTGCACGGGCAGTGCTGGCTGTGGTTACCTCCGTTGCTCTGCACTTTAAGAAGCTCATCAAACTGGATGCATTCAAGGCCTTTTCTCAGCTGTGGCTGTTTGCAGGTAAATGGTTTCTTTATTTCTACTTTCATAAGATGTCTGCATTTTCTGTAAGAATGACTTTCTCTTGTAATATTTGCCCATCAGAGCTTTCCACTCATTGCTCGGGAGTCTTTGAAAAAGTAATCTAAAGTCTTGCAATTAAGTTCCATTGGAAGATACAGAGAATAAATAGAAGCAAAACCTGTATACAAATATTGCCTTTTAATTATATTTGACTGACTGAAACCAAATGATCTCCATGTTTGAGACAATCCTAATGTGATGCCCTGTTTGCCTGAAGAGAAGGAGGAGCATGAAACTAGACTGGCTGCTTCTAAGCAGAAAAGAGAAACTAATGTTTAAAAGCATAATTAAAGAGGCAGTGCATTACGAAAGTGCTGAATAATTTAAATAGGTTGCCAGTCCAACAGTATTAAGCAGTAAATTTAAGCAAACACTATGTGATGATGGGGAATGTAATAATTTAATTTACCTTGGGCTGCAATCAGGGCTCCCATGTATTGCAGTAATACTGCTTTCATTGACTGAAATTTTCATTATTATTGCTTGCAGTTTTCTGCATTTGGGAGCTGCAGGTTTGCCCCTTGGGGTCTCAGGAGGGAATTTGGCACTACTTGGCACTTTCTCCCCATTGGAGCTGTGCTTGTCTTTTGGTGTTCGTGTATTTTTTTCCCCCCATCATCTGGCAAAACAAAATAGTTTTCAAAGGTTTAACCACTGACATCTGGAGCTCACCCCTTGTTTCAAAGGAGGAGATATGCTTATGCTGGAAAATGCACTCTGTAATTAGTTTGTGCATGTAAAACAGCCAAGTTAAGGTTAAATGAGCATCCTGTAATTGTGACATGATTAAGTTCTGCATTGCCTAAGCTTCATAACTAATCTCTCAGTGTTTAGGGTGTTTTCCTGTGGTGTTCCCATACTGGAATAACTTACATGTTGAATATTCACCAGAGGAGAGGCTATGTAAAAGCAGTTTAATCCTTTTCAAGTGAAGGGAAATAAAAAGCCCCAGTAGTTTTAGTTTAGTTGCTGGGGTAGATAACTCTCCACTCCTATGCTTCCCCCAAGAAATTTGGCATCAAACAATCACATTAATGACTGAAAACCAGACTGGGGAAGTTGCAGACAGGCCCTGGAGGGAACATTCCCAAAATAACCATAGGAAGAAATTCTTTTTTTTCCTATGCAAATAACTCTCCCTTCTTCGGTGGAAATAATTTTGCTATAGCTGGGTAACATTGTAGAGCTATTTCTGAAACGTGGGTGGTTTTAATGCATCTTTGGGGTGGAATCTATGTGATGGAAGTCGGTATACTAATGAATTCTTCAGGGTTTATAATGACTGTTAAAAGTGAAATTAAGGCGGTGGTACTCAGTCATCTCTGAAGTTTCGCAAATGCTTATTTAAACTTGGCAACTGGCAGGCTGTAATCAGAGCCGCTTTCATTTGGAAAAAAAATTTAAATGATATTTCTAAAGATGACTTAGCTATGAAAACAAATGACTTAAAAGCGGAGCCCTGGTTTCGGCTGGAGCCACTTCAGGAATGCCAACATCAGCGCGGGGTTTAATTAACATTGCCAAGCCCCGGGCTGGTACCAACACCCGGCGCGCTGCAAATAAACTGCGGGGGGAGGCTGAGCCGGCAGGTCAGGCCTGCACAGCTGCGAGGGGGGGGAAAAAAAATCAAAGCTTAGAGGGAAATACCGGCGAGCGAGTAGGCTCTGACGGAGGGCCTGGGCGGCGCCGCGCCCAACATGGCGCCCGGTTCTGAGGGAGGGCGGGTATGGCGCCACACCCAAAATGGCGGCCGGTTCTGAGGGCCGGGATGGCGCCGCACCCAAGATGGCGGCCGGCATAGGGACCGGCAGGCCGGCGCCATGTTGGGGAGGTCGGCGGCGGGCCGGTTCTCGCGAGGCTTCGCGGTGCGGCGGCGTCGCCGCTCCGTGTCAGTTGCGGGCCGGTAATGGCGGCNCGCCTCACTGTTAAGTGTATTTCTAGTTTTGATTTCTTTTTCCGCCGCTTGTAGTGGTGCCGGGGGGTGGCGGGGGAAGGGAGAGGGGTCGCGGGGAGCTCCGTCTCTCCGCTGTCTTTTCGCCGAGCCCGGGTGTCAGTGCAGGGAAGCTGCTTTTCCCTCGGAGCCGACCCGAGCACTGGGACAGCGCTTTTAAAGTTTAAATGTGCCGGTGCCCGGGCTGTGCCAGGGCGTCCTGCCCTGGCTCTGCGGAATCGCCCGCCCGCTCCCAGCGCTCCGGCATCCCCGAGAGCATCTTCCCCGAGCTTCGGTGCCATTCATTTTGGCTGTTAATGGCATAAAGGGGGTTATATCCCCCCTCTCCCGCGGATGCGGTTTGCTGTGGTGTATATATAATGCCTGCTGTTGGTGTAGTTTTTGTGGAATAGCTCGGGGAGTCAGGCATTGGAATAGGTTGCCCAGGGAGGTGGTGGAGTCAGCATCCCTGGAGGTTGTAGAGAGGTGTCTGGATCTGGCGCTGGGCGATGTGTTTTAGTGGTTTAAGGGGTACAGTGGCAGTGCTGGGTGGATGATTGGACTGGATGATTGTTAAGGTCTCTTCCAGCCTTGATGATTCTGGGATTTCCTGGATATGACCTGTAGCTCAGCAGCCGATCCTGGCACACTGCGTAACTTTGCATGTAAAGGTTTTTGTGTTAAATAGCTTAATTCTGTAGGTGAATTATCCAGTGTTTTTAATTTGAAAATTTAACACTCGGCTGGTGAGCTTTTTTTCTGTTTGTTTGTCGTCTGAAACTACTTCACCTGTTGTACTGCCTTGAAAACTCAAAACTGCGGTGACCAGAAGTGTAGTATTGGTGGGACAGAGGTGTGGAGCTGTGAATGATTAGTTGTTTTACATGTGAGCTCCGAAGGTTCTGTCAGACTGCCTGCATGGGCAGGCAAAGTTGTGCTGTCTCTTCGGTATAGTTCTGATTGATGCAAGTTTCCTTAGGTAATGCTTCAGATAATTAAATGCAACTGAGGGTGTGGCCACGTGAACACTGTAAACTGTCAAAGGCTTCGGTTTCTGTGAGTGACGCTACTTTAAACAAAGGTATCCTGCACCCACTAAACAGAACAACTTTATTCATGTAGTAATGGCCCATTTCTACAACGGGCCGGAGTACTGTGGAAATTATGTGTATCCAAAGCAGTGTAAGCAGCGGGTTGAGGGAGGTGCTTCTGCCCTGCTCTGCTCGGATCTCACCTGAAATAAATGCTGCCTCCAACTCTGGTGTCCTCTGCCTAAAACAACATGAAACTGTTGGAGCAAGTCTAGAGGAGGCTGTGAAATTGATGAGGGGACTTCAGTACCTCCCCTATGGGGACAGGCTGAGAAAGTTGGGGCTCTTCAGGCTGGGGAAGGGAAGGTTGTGTGGAGACCTCACAGTACTTTCCAGTATCTGAAGGGGGATGCTGGAGAGGGACTGTTTCTCAGGAGCTGTTATGGACAAGGGAGTATGGCTTCACACTGAAAGTGAGAAGGTTTGGATTGGATATTAGAAGGAAATTTTTCTCTGTGAGGGTGGACAGGCCCTGGCACAGGCTGCCCAGAGGGAACTTGTGGCTGCCCCATCCCTGGAAGTGACCAAGTCCAGGTTGAATGGGGCCCGGAGCAACCTAGGATAGTGGAAGGTGTCCTTGCCCATGTCGGGGGTTGGAACTGCGTGTTCTTTAAGGTTCCTTTCAACCCAAACCATTCTAGGATTCTGTGTTGCTGGTTGGTGTAGATCATCTTGTAGGCTGCCTAGTCTGGGTGTGGTGGTAACTGAAAGAACATGATTTTAAAATTATAAAATATCTTGTTTGCATAGATTTATTTTACTAAGCTTTGGTGCAGAGCTCAAGTTTGCCACAGTGATACTGGGAAATCTTGACAGATACAGCAGTCCCAATGTGGATGGTGACTTTCATGCCTTGAAATAACTTTATCTGTAGTTTGTGCCATCGCAGTAAAAGCATCCCTTAAATAGATAAGCATCTAATCTTGGTGTTGCTACATCTGTACTTATGGTTTTATTGACATGGTGCAATGAGCTTTTTGTACCTCCTTACACCCTTCTGCCACATGGACAGCCAGCCACCTTCTGCTTAGAAAGTTTGTTGTATCAAACAGACTTGGGGATAAAGTCATGAATATGATTAGTGTCATTGACTTTAGAGTGCCCAGGTGAGGCTGCAGTTCCTGTTACTGTCTGAGCAGTTTGCCTGTGTTTGGAATCAGGAGTGTCAGTGCTCACAGCACTGGATCTGTTTCGCAGTACTGTGTCTCTGCCAGATGGGTGAAGCTGCACAGCGTAAGGTGAGTGAGCGTGATGAGCTGCTGCTGCTTCTCTTACCCCGCTCTGGCAGCAACCTGATTCAGTTTGATAAAGTGGTAGAAAACTAACCCCCCAAAAGAAAAATGATCAGTTTTGTCCCGGGTTATGGAGTTGAGCTGGGTTGTGATGCAGTCAGGTGAGCGTTGGCATCTGCGGCAGAGGAGATGACACTATTGCTAGGGAAGGTAGGGAGGAATATATGCATTCCTTCATTGTCAAGCTGCTCAACTGCATCTTAGAAATTTACATCAGAGATTGACTTCTTTATCAGTACAGCAAGGCTGTTTGAACTGTGCTACTGATGTACTTAGACTATTATAACTCATGCTATTCAAATCAATATAAGCTGTAAATATGAGATCAGGTATGGTGATGTAATAATGATAACAGAGGGACTTTGGTAGTTGAGTGCACAGGGAAAACTTTCCTAGTGCAGTCAATATATTAGGCATGTGGATCAGAACATGAGTGTAAAATTTATCTATAGATGTAAGTGCTTGGAAGACAGATGTGTATCCTTGTGCTAATGATATAATAGGCTTTAATGGACTGCTCCATTGAGAATAAAATTACTTGTATGCATAAGTCTGAAACCTTTGTCAATATACTAGAGAAAGAGTAGAGCAAATAAATGTACTAATCAATTATACCAGGTCAGTTGAAACTTTGTGAATGTTAACAGAAACTCTGACTGTGTTTTAGCTCTCTGAGAGCACTCCTCACCAATGTCAGAATTACACACTAAGATCTATGGTAATGCACCAGGTGTAATTGTCATACTGAAACAGAAAAGCTTTTAATGGGTTGGAATTATTTAGGTAGATCAAGAAAACATCATCTCAGTGGAGTTCTGGTATCTGTCTTTGTAATACCTGGTCAGAGCCAAAGCTGGTGATCACTGTTCAGCTTGTCATGGCATTGCTATGGAGTTTTAACATTACATGTTGTTGAGACACTTTTTAGATGCTACTTCTGAATGCATTTCAGAGCAAAAGTGTCAAATGTGGGAAGGTGACATTTGGAACACTTTCCCTGAAGTTTTCATGCTCTTTATTCAGCTTGGAGAGAAAGCAGTGATGAGCCTGTCATTGTCACAGCTGCAGATGGAGGTGCTGCTCTGCTTATATGTCCTTGGTAGTGTTGAGAGGTTGCAAGCTGTTGTCTTGGACTCAAAATTGGCAGGTTTGGTTCTTGTACTTGACTGAGAGGATGGCCTGTAAGTTCTCGGAAGGCTCCCTCACAGCAGGATGTTCCTTGTGAGATGAGACAGGGCTTGTTGAAGAATTTGAGCATATACTGCTGAATGGATTTATTATGGGCTGCAGGAATTGAAATCTTCTAATGTGCAGTTTCTGGTAACTGGAGGTGGAATGAGTGAACTCATTTTGAAGGCCAAGGAAACATATGCAGGAGTACTTTCCTTCTTCTAGAAACTAGGATATTTTCTTTTCTGTTGTAAATGCAAAGTCAAAGAAAATACAGAACTTGTGAATGGATAGGCAAACCCTTGTGTGCATCTCCTTAATAAATGGATTTGTACTGTGCCTTTGTACTCTGATTTCTTCACGAACAATGAATCAAGTTACACGAGCTGTCACAACATTCATTTCAATAGATTTCCTCAGAGTACCTCCTGGTACGTGATGCAGCAGAGGAAGACATTCAGTGCATTTTACTTTCATTAAAATTACCCATCCCTTTTTAGGGCCAGTGATTTTTTTCTTTTTTAATCACTTTTGCATCACTTGTGATAAAGCAGAGACGCTTTAGCAAGTTGTCATGTCTTTTCAGAGGAAAATATGTCCATACTCATATAGTTGGAGAGAGTCAGATTCAGAAATGTTTCATTTATAGAGAGATTTCACTATATAGTTTGGTTGCAAATGTAGTAGTTGACTGATGCCAGTGTCTTAATTTTAGAACTCATGGAACAGATTTGTATTTTTCTACTACATTTGGTGACGTTTGACTGCTCATGTCATTTATCCTCCTGGTTAATGCCTAGAAGTAGTGCACATGCTTTGGCACTCTTTTCTGCTTTTCTATCTGAAAGTGTGTGGTGTGTCTTGATTGCTCTTTTTTTTTTTTTTTTTTTTTTGGAGAGGGGGCTACCTTAGTATCCCTGAAGGCTTTTTTATGTTTTCTAGGTTAAGACAGATTACATTTTATTGGTACATTTCTTTTACTTCTGAAGCTTTTTTTTTTGTTTTAATTATCATTTTCCAAAGTCACAGTGATTGGAATGTGCATTTTCTAGGCTATTTGCTGCTTGTGTTACAGGACAAAGTACTGAATTATCTAAAATTTTACTTATTCAGAGAAGCAAACATTCATGAACTCTGTGGGCATTGATGGTGTTCGTTACTTCCAGCTTTTTGTTGCATCAGCTTTACATAATTGTGTCCATTGTCATCACATACACCCTGGCTCTAAGTGCAGTGCAAGTGGGACTGGTAAAATATTTCTAAGACAAATAGTATTAGCAAACCAATTAATTGCCAGAAGAACTCCTGAATAGCTTGAACTCACTGACTTTTTAGCATAGCACCACTTAAAAATAGTGAGAAAGAGTCCCCAGTTTTGTAGCAGAAATATTTTTGAAGGAGCAAAGTGGAGATTACAGTCTTGGAATAATATAGTAGAGAAGTGTTCAGGTGAAGTTTCTGTCCATGAACCATTGTGCAGTTGGGAGTTGTCCTTGGATTTTGAGTACTCCCTTCCTTTCAGAACCTTTGTCCCTGAAATATGTTTCATTTGAAGACTTACTGTATAAATGAGCACTGGAAAAAGGTAGAGGGAGGACCTGTCTCATTCTGCAGAGTCAGCTGTAGATTCTGGAGATGTGGAACCTTATGGACAAACACATCATGTATTTGTTTGTTGTGCTGGGAGTTGTCCTCAGTCCTGAGGAAGGTCACTACATCAGCTGCATCAAATAGTGTTGAAAGACAAAGTTCTATCAAAATATGGTCAGGCCAGAAGAACGGTATGCTACTCTTGTATCAAAAAAAAGCATCTTAAAAGCCCATAAACATAACCAAAACAAGTAATAGAACAATGTATTATGGATATTTTTAGCTCTCATTTAAATGGGATAATGCAATATGGTTAAGAGCTTGGATTTCAAAAAATTAGTAGGTAAAGATATTTTTATTCCAGACTTAAGCATAACATAATAAATTGTATTCTGTGGTATTTGAGAAGACGTGGAAAGTGTTTCTGGCATCTTTAAATATAAGTTCCATCAGTTTCAGTCGGCTGGCTCATAAAAACAGTTTGCTAGGTCTGATGGTGCCTGTCTACCTGTGTGTGTCTGTTACTGCCAGCAATGCAGAACTGTAGATACATAGACAGGAGCTCCAGAAGTCTTTAGGATTCAGAAGTCAACTTTCAGTTATCTGTACACAGAAAATTAAAATGTGTTTGTAAATAGCAAGAGACATCCCTAAACTTGATTATTTGTCTCTGTGCCAATTTCCTCCACAGACAAGTTGTCTGCACTGGGTGTGAGGTGTGGGTGTAGTGGGACAGGCTGGAGTAGGGTGTAGAGGCTCCCATGGTGCCCTTGAGCTCCAGTAATGTCTCCAGTGGTAAGAAGAAGGTTCTTGTTTTCCCCATTTCCACCACTCTCCTCACGGCAAAGGCATTAGCAGCTTTAGGTATTTGTTCCTGGGGAACAGCAGCCAGGGCAGGGCAGGGACTGATCTGACTGTTCCCCAATGTTTCTGTGCCTTCTTACTCTGCTTGCATGGAGGTTGTTGCTATGGCTCAAACTAATACAGCAAAAAGGACAGAAAAACTTTCTTTAGCCTGTACCAGACTCTCAGTCTGCCTTGCTTTACCAGTGCACATAATCCCATTGACTTTCTGCCTGAATAAGGCCAGAGAGACCCAGGCATAAAGTAAGGAATGGATGGATTCTTGTATTGGCACTGCTGCCTTATTGTAGCTTAGACTGTGAGAAACATTGTCCTCGTGCACTGTATGCCCAGATTGTAGCAAAACCTGCCAGTCTGTGGGTAAATCATTTAAGAATATCCCATAGAAACCAATGTAAATAATTTGTTTCATTCCGTACCCCTAGCAAAACTTCATCTTTTCCTTTGTTATCCCTTTTGTTTGGTATTCCTTTTGTTTTTATAAGAAACAAAGTCTTGAGGAATACTGTTCCCTATGCATAGTGGGTTTTTTTTGTATAACCACAAAGTGTTAGTGAAAATAACGGTGGGTGATGTCTTGCTCACGTTCTCTGCCTTCTCTGAATCTGTACAGTTCATTTTCCTCTCTCATTTTCTTCAAGTGCCATGACTTCAGAGTTTTCTGTTTCCTTGTCTTACCAAGTCTGTGCTACTAAGAAGAAAATCATACTCAGAACATTTGGGGAAGCTTCACAATTGGGCCATTACACCAGTTTCTTTTCTTCCTTTTTGCTGCTGTCTATGCTGGTTCTTCAAAAGTTAATTGTATTTTTCTCTCCTGTCTTTCTCATTCTCTTCCTTGTTATATCCTGCATCTCTCACCATTTTTTTCTCTTTTTCCCAGCCTTGTTTTTAATCTCTTCATGATTTTGTGTATCTTTGCTGAGCATATTCTATTTTCATATCTTCCATTCCTTTTAAAATGTTGTACTCTTAACTATGTCAACTTATTATTTTGTTATCTGTTGTACATTTCAATGACATCCTTGGTATATTTAGTGTTAAATGTAGTACTGGTTTCTCATCTTTTTTTTATTTGGCACTGATTTTCTCTTTGTTTCCATTCCCTCCTTTCTGGTGCTTTCTCATGCATTTGCTCATCTGTCAGTTCTCTTCAGTGTCTTCTTGTAGGAACAGTGTTTGTAGAAAACAGTGATTGTTGTGTCCTGTGTCCATCCTCCCCCATAGGTTTCTTCCTGGAGTTTGGAGTATTTCCTTTCCTTACTTGTTTCCTCTTAGGTCCTCATCTGCAGCAGTTCTGCTGTGCCTTCTCTTGTGTACTTTTTTTTTTGTCTTGGGTATAAGTGAATAAAGAATGAGATGGGCACTTGGGATTGAAATGTCAGAACACAATGGTGTTTGTATCTTAATCACTCACCCAAGAAGAGGCTTGGCAAACCAGCTTTGAATGGACCTGTGTAGGCTGTCTGTTTCTCCCAGTGAGCTACCCAATAACCAGGAGATCACTTCTATTGATTCTACAGTCTTCCACCTTATTTCAACAAACTTAAGATCCTCATAGCCTTATCCAGCCTACAAATAACATGATGCCATCACTGCGTTTTGTAGAATGCTGTTTATTCATGTAACCTACAGCAGTAGAAAGATTTTAGTAGTACGTGGGAATTCAGAGGTTAATGGAATCAAGATCATTTGTATGTAGGTTTTGCAAAGCTGATAAATTTCTTCCATCCTTCCAGAGGAAGGGGAGAGACACACCTAAAGGCCAGACCCTTGGAGTTAGGGGGATTACATCACTACTGAAAACTACTGCAGTGTTGCCTTCCTGAAACTGTAGACAGCTCCAGAATGCTCAGTTCTTATGTGTCTTTTTTTTTTTTCAGTCAGCAGCCACATGAGTTTAAGTAAAACTGCTCAGTGGATTTCAGCTGGCTGTTCTGAAGCCAGCAAGGATTGGATGGCACACTTGGAGCTGGCACTGTGGGTGTTTCTTAGAATGAAGACAGCAGGATGCTTTGTGGTTTCTTCTGGGCTTGTCTGGAAGGGAGCGAAGGTTAAGTGGCCTTTTATGGAGGGACCTTACAGACTTTTGAAGGAGTTGAGATAGAGTTACTGACCACTAGTGGTCATCAGCACACATTTGTGAGAATAAATTACTTTTGATCTCTAGATATAGTGTTCACTGTATAAGGTGATCTCTAAAGAGTGTTCACTCTCTTTCTGAATGTGTTCTGTTCAACTCAGGTGAAGGACTGACAATTTATAGCATCAGGATGAAACAAGCAATTTAACACTTTTTTAATCTGGTACTTTTCATATAAAATTAGGAAATACATAGAGTATGTTACAATTCTACATTCACAGGACATCCTAAAATAAACTATATTAATTTGTGTATGTATAATAACAAGACCAGCTCTGGTCCCTTGCTGGATTTTCCTATCTATAGTAGTAATCCTAACAAATAGAATAAATCCAAAGGAATTACAATATTTTCAGCAGCTCCCAAAATCGATTCTTTATGGAAAATTCCCTCACTTTTATTAATATTTGTTTTCTGCATTTCTAGCCCAACAGCTATTTGCTGCAGTGATGGAGAGGTTCAATTGGATGATTTCCCGGGCAGGGCAGTATTAGGATTTACAGCATGAATGATGTGAGGCACAAAGCTGCTGTTTTGCATGAATGAACTCTGCAGCACCTGTCCTAGAAGCAGAATTTTTTAACTCCACTTGACTGACTGGCCAAAACTATTGGATACTTAAAAAACCAAAACACCCACCCCTTCTTTCTAGAATTTTTGCGTTCTTGTTGGCTTCGCTAGTGTGTATGTACATGTGTGTTTCTGTGTCTACATGAATAAGCTTACATACCTTTTCCATGCTCTTTATGACATTTATTTGGATTCTTTAAAGAAAGTCAGGAACAAAGGTCATTTGAAGACCTATGTGTTTATTGGTATTTTTCCTTGGGGAATAGGAACTGTTTGGTGGGATAACTTACTACCCTAAATGCAAGATACATGACTGAATGTGAGGACCAAACTTCACTGTTGGTCACTGTGAGTATTCTTAAAACTATATGTGATAAAAATCCTTGTCACAATATACCCATGCAATGGTCTGTTCCAGTAAGTAGTACACAGTGTTAATTTTATGGGCTGTTTGGTCTCCTTTTATCTTTGTATTAGAATGCCCATTTATGTGGCACACTGTGTAGGGAAGTGAGAGCAAAAGAAATTTTCAGAAATTAAAAAAATAGGAAATATATCTGGGAGTGCATAAGAGTAGAGAGAGGAAAATATGCCTTTATGACTCTGTCAGTGATTTAGAACTTCCTGTTGGAATTCTGCAGTTGGCTAATTTTTTTTCTTTTTGTAGCAGAAATTTTGTCAATGTATTATGAAGACAGCTCAGTAAGCATGTGCTGGGGTTCTTTTGTTTTGATTTCTTTTTTTTTTTTGTTTTGTTTTTTTTTTTTTTTTTTTTTTTTTTTTTTTTTTTTTTTTTTTTTTTTTTTTTTTTTTTTTTTTTTTTTTTTTTGTTTTGTGTTTGTTTTTTTTGTTTGTTTGTTTTTTTTGTTTGTTTGTTTTTTGTTTTTTGGTTTTTTTTTCATTATAAAATAGTCCTTCGGTGATAGTGGCTGAGTTCACACTTTTTTAGGTTCATTGTGAGTCTTGCCTTTGAAGTTCCCAGGAAAACATCTCCGGTCCTGGCCATTTTCCTGGTTGTAGTGTCCTGCTGAGCAGTTCTGCCCTGCCTTTTCCCTTAACAAAGACAGGTGGCACACTGATCTGTCGTTAGTGGAGTTGAGTCTTTTCACCACGCATTTATAGGCTTGAGCCACATAGTGCTGCCTCTGTGAGCCCTGTGTGTGCAGTATTCCAATGTGGACATCCTCAGACTTGCTGGGATACTTCTTACTATGACCTCTTTTTATCTCCTTTTATCAAGTTCATGCTTCCTTGTAACAAATAAGAACAGAAACAAATCCTTCTTTATCCATGGAATTACATGGTTTATGCAGAACTGCAAGAAACTGTAACCACATTTGTGATTTGGTACTGATTATCTGACCTTGTTCATCATGTGAGCTTGAAATCATCACATGAGGTGGACACTCATCATAGTGGTCAAAGTTATGGTCTCTTTAGCCTAAGGTGCGTTTGTTCTTACTTTATACCTCTTTGATTCTTATGTGACTTTTTTTTGTTAGATAAATTGACACGATGTGGAGCAACAAGTCAAATGAGGTGCCTCTACAAAATCCAAGGCATAACCAAAGCAAGGATTCTACCAGAGGTATGGATTTTCTCTGTTGCACTGGCTTGTTTTGGGAGATGTTTTATCATGAGTTGTTTGAAACTTTGGGGAGTTGTTATGGAAAGCATTGTCTTGCCTCTCTCTGGAAGCTAAGCCCATGTGTTATACAGCTTCCTTTTTGCAGATGACAGTTTTGTACTCTGATCTGTGGAGTATTTGCTGATCTGCATTAGCAATTGCCAGCCTGGAATCTGGTTGCCAAGATGGCACAGAGACAGATTTTTTTAGAGTGCTGTAGAGTAGGAGCAGTGCGGGAACAGAAACTGGAACTGTTGACTCTTGAAAGGAGTGAGGAAGAGTCTGTGTGGCAGTTTCTTCTGACTCTTGCTCAGTTCCAAAGTGGTGAAGACACTTGAATGGCAGCAGTACATCACCACTAAGATGACTTCTACAGCAGTTTTGTCTCCCTTAATAGGAGAACTTCAGTTAGCTTTTTACTGTCACGATTTCTCTGTAACTGAGGAAAGGAGGGACCAAAAAAAACCCCATATAGTACATCCCTGAAAGGAAGAAAAGTCTGATCTGTAGAGCAGCTGAGTGGCATGTTAAGTCTGTGGTTTGAGATCAGTCATATGATCTCCAGTATGACAAACTGGACTCCAGAGGTGATTTATTTTATTATATTATCTGTAAGAGGCCATTATTGCTGATTATTTCCTGTAATATGATCAGATTCTTTTAAAATTCCCTATCTTGTGAAACTGAAGTGTTCTGTGGACCGAAGTACCAAGTACAGTTGCTTCTGCACTATGTCCGTAACCCTCTTCCTTTCTGTTATTGCATCTTAAATTAAATTGCCAGGTTTTTCCTATTTGGAAAATATTAATTTTTTTAAAAACTCTAATACTGCCAGTCTCCATGGTTCTGACAAAGGATGTTGTGTTTTCTAAACAATTAGATTATAAGAAAACCATTATAAATCAAAAGCAGAGGAGAGATGAGGAAGTAAATATTTATAGAGGAAAACACTACTACATCTTTCTGAGCTGAATTGCTCTATGAGCACGTGCTGTCTGTTTAGATTAAGAGGATGACATTGGTTGGTGTCCCTTGCTCGTTCACCAAAATTGTTTCTGTTTCCTTTTTTAGGGTATACAGTTCAAAAAGATTGCTATTCAAAATTCTTCTATTCAGAGCTTGGGTTTTGAGTAGAATCTTTCTGTGACCATATATTTGTGCTTAGTTTATTGAAGAAGAAAATAGAAGGGGAAAAAAAAGGTAGTTAAACTATAATGTAATGGAAAAATGCGAGATACTTAAGTTGGGGTAGATGAGCAGCTTTATTTTATCTTGTAAATGTCTTCTGTTATATGTGCTGGATTTGATTTCAGGTAGTCACACATTCAACCTAACTTAGTGAACTCTTTAAATGTTACATTAAATACTTAATTGCTTGGTTAAGATGAGCCTTGACTGATAACAGCCTTTCATAAAGGAGATTTTCAGGCTGGAACTGGGTCACAAAAAGAACTTTATTAGGGAATCGATGAAAATTGTTTTGAAGCAACATCTTATTTCATTGTTTTCCATGTACTAATGAGAAATTATTTTCTTTGTTTCTGCCCTGTAAGATCTAACTGCAGCATGGGCTTCTTTATCTCAGACTAAGGCTGCTGTAAGTACTGGCTTTTTGCTTTCGGGGGTTTTTTCCTTACTTGTTTTTCAGTTAATGGCTACCAAAGCTTTAACCAAAGCATTATTTTGCTCAGTGATTGTCTCTTAAAGAAGTTGAAAATAGGACAAACAGTTGGAGTACATGAATATTGAACATCTTGGAAAAAGTTTTCTGCACACAGTAGAAGTTTCTGTCGAAGAAAACTTGAGTCTTGAGTATGCTAATACATGCTAACTCTTGAGTGTAATATTACCTTTTGATTTAAGAAAGTGGTGACTTCTCATGTTTCTGAGAACCTGAAAAAATATCTCTTCCCTGCTTACTCTAACCAGTCAGAAACTGGGGCAACACTTGTGTATTTAACAATTTTCCATCTTTGAGCATTGGAATTGCTATCTTTCTGTCATAACTGACCTTAAGTACTTAAGATATCATAGTAGTTTCTAGAACTTGGCTTCAGTTATGCCGAACAGTTTGCTTTTTCAGGGAATTCAGCTCTTCCCCATAGCCATGTCCCTCTCTTTTCTCAACTGCTGAACATCAGTGTGGGATTTTACATGAGGAATCTCGTATAATGCTCCATTTTGAAGTATGAGTATTGCAGAATTTTTTCTAAGGGAAATTAATATTTTATTCAGGCCAAGCATTAAGTCTCTGAATGGTATGTTATTATGAATTTTTTCACAACAGTCTACTTATGGGAGCAAAACTATGCAACAAGACCCAATTTAGATAATCTTATTAAACAAAACTGAATAGTAGTTTCTGGCCATAAGACTGTACAGTTTTCCGACATCAGCCAAGTGAAGTTGCTGTTTCCTGCAGCTTTATTCTTCATGAAAAAGGAAACATTTGCTGTATTAGGGAGGAGAAAAATGTAGCTTAAAAATGGAAAACAGTATTCTAATTTGCATTATCTCCAAACTCTAGCTACGTCACATAGAGAACAAATTGGAAATAGCCCCCACCAGCACGGCTGTATTTGATTCAGTCATGGATGCCAAGAAGCCCTCTGCTAGTGGCAGCAGGAAAATCAGCAGGAAGGGTATGTATTATTGAGGACATACTGTGTAAGAAAGCATAGTGCCGCTGCATTCTGGGAAATTTGATTTCTCCTCCCTGCCCCCAAGTTGTCTCTTGCCAGTGATCTTTATTCATGAAACTCTAACTGACCATGAGAAACTAATGTTTCCTTCCCTTAGGTTAGGAAGGAGATTGTTCTAGCCTAGTCACTTGGTTGGAGAGGGTGACAGGACTTTTTTTGGTAAATCTGGTACTTCCTTTGTTTCATTTAAGGACAACCTTTGCTTTGAAGCAGTAAGTCCTCCTTTTATATACTAAGAGCATTCTGGTAGTGTGCCACTGGAGAAGAACAGAGATCGACCTCTAGTGGCAACACAGTCAACTTTACAGTTTTAATTATAATTAATCTTTGAGCATTATTACCTCCGTTTAAATATGATCATTGTTTCCAGAAGTTACTGCCTACTTGTTGCCATCAGCTTGTACTTTCATTGCTGCTTGAACCCAAGAAAATGTTTTAATTGTTCAGCCCCAAGAACTTTCTGGGGAGTTGGATACATAGAGGATTCTTTGGTTTCTGCTTCAGCTTCTCGGTCCTCCAGCCAAAATAAATCAAGCAAGGAGAAGTCCTCACGCAGCCCCCTTCGAGCGACCACTCTGGAAAGCAATGTGAAAAAAAGCAGTCATGTGGAATTTCGTGACCCGTTGGCTTCGTACAGGTTAGTGCTGGGACAGCTGACTGTGAAAGAAAAACATGCTAAAACTAGATTTAAACTAATAGTGATGTTTTGAACAACTCCTTGGTTGTTAGTTTGCTTCCTCCCATCACCCACCCACATGAGCAGCATGTGGTGTTGGACTTTTTAGTAAATATTGCAGATTTATTTTTTTGTTCAGTGAATATGAGTTTAAAGTGAAAGGTGTTGAAATAGGCTGAGATTATCAAGTTGATATGGCTGTGGCCTTAGTGACCTGATGGGTTTGATAGGTATTTCATTTCAGTGATAAGGACCAAAAAGATTATTTTCTCATGCTTTTCCAACTTAATTTTATTAATTCTTCAGCACATGTTCCCAAATGTATTATTGCAAGACAGTGTAGAGCAAGAGCATCTAGTACTAAAGATGCATTACATTTTTGTGTCTATAAAAAACTCAAATAAAAACAGTTTCTCTTTGACAAAAAATGGCACAGAACAGGTCATAGAACTTAATTATTATCCTGACATCTAGATTTTGGTCTTTTTTTGCACTGCTTGTGTCAGTTGTGAAGTGGTTCTCCTTCCTTGTTGCAGGGGAGACTGATTTTGGTCAATTTTGTTAATTGAGCAGCTCATGAATAAGTTATGCTTAGGTTTTACACCTTTTATTTAAAGCTTTTTTCTAAATTGAAGGGTGACATTACTGCATGCTGATTTTTCTATTCAACTTTATATGTAGTCTTGTTCAGACAGAGAGTGCAGCAAATGAAAGTTTGGACAGAAGTCTCTTTCAGTTTCGTCAGACGTGCACTGTTAAATGTGAGGCGACCAGACTTTAAAAGAACATGCCTTAAAAGTGGGGACAAGGTAGAGGAAGTAATTCGTTTAGCTGATGAACATGCTGATTGCTGGGTTGAAAGGTCCTAGTGTTGTGTTTCTGATGGTGACTTTTTTTTTTTCCCCTTTTGTTGCATCAGGGATATATGTAGTTCTCTGTCTTACCACAGTTCTAGCCAACTTGAGGCCAAGCAGCTGCTCTCTGGTTTGGAGCTGAGCGAAGCAGAAGGGAAGGCTGAGAGGAGAGGTCATCTGACACACGACTGGGAGGAGCAGGATCGGCACAGCAGGGACTTCGAGAGCCCCTGCTCTTCTGCGGCAGACGAGACTGTGGTTAGATACTTGAATGACCGGCCAACAATTGATGCCTTACAGAACAGTGAGGCATTTCTTAGGGTTGCAGCACCTCCAAGATTGGAAGAGGAAAAAACCAGTGGCTCCAGAGGAGATGAGAGTAGCACTAAAGCTTCTCAGAGTAACTCGTCCCAGGACAGTGAACTGAAAGCGTCTTCCTCTTCTGCCACGAGTATTTGTAGTGCTCATAGGCTGGAGATCCTGAAACAGCGGCAGCACGATGCCAAGTTGGAGAAGCTGAAGGAGAGGATCCGAAAACAGTGGGAGCATTCTGAAGAGCTCAGTGGCAGAGGGCAGCACTTGGGATATGCTGAGCAACCTGTGGTGATCTCTCATGTGGAGAACACCGTGACTCCCAAAGTCAGGAAGGTGACAGCTGTGCCTGCTGCTCCGTCATACAGAGGTACGGAGGTGCAGATCCCTTCCCTGCAGCTGTATGGAGTGAGGGAGTAAAGGTCAATCTGCTGAGCAACATGTCAAAGCGTAGACCTGGCTTACAGCTGTGTTTGGGCAGTGTGGGGCTGGATGACATGGTTTGGTCACAGATACGGAAAAGAGAGAAAATCAATTCCTGCCAATTTACAGAAGTGTGGATTCCTTTGAAATTATTCCCATCTCTTTTTAATATAAAAAGAAACTTGCTGTATTGATGTTCAGGTTTATTTCAAAAATTTTTTTATGATCTCAGAGCTTGGTAACATTGTATTGATTGAAAAAGCTTTTCACATTGTTAATAATCTTTTCTTCAACCAGTCTGCTGTTTCTCAACTGTGACCAAGTGGCAGACTGGTATATTGCTTTCTTTTAATTTAGCATTAGAAATTCAAGTAGTTCCTTTCTTAGTTGGTAGATTCCCACCCTTCCATCCTGGAAAAACTGTATTTACATTTTATGCAGTTATTTTGAACTCCTGAATTGTTTACTTTCAGGTTTCAATCCTGCCGAAACAAAGATTCGCACTGCGGATGGAAAGATCTGGCATGTGGACGAGTTTCGTATTAGTCGGGAGCTTTGCAGAGATATAGCACTGCAGTTAAAAGGTGAGCCACAAACGGAGTTGGTTGAGCCACACAACCTTCTCTGAGAGGCAGAGAAACATATTTTGTGCAAGTTTACAAAGTCATGGAAACAAAAACTTGAAGCGATGAATGGTCCATGTATTATACTTCTATCCACAAGACGAATAACTTACTGAATGCTAAAACAACAAAAAAAGTCCTTCAACCAGTTCTCTCATTCAAATACTTTTACTAGAAAGCCAGTACTAAAAAGAATCAAATTATAGCTTTTCTTTGAAACGGGGGTGGGGGCGGGGCGCGGGGGGGATGTCACCATTCAAATAACTTCTGTTTAATTTTGGAACTCCTTTATACATGTTTGCATGAATGAAGGCAATTTCTCGTCTGAAAGGACAAAAGCCGCTTTTGGTTTCTGTTTTCACATGTACTGCTCCAAAACACAATCTTTATTAATTTTTCACTCTGGAAAGCTGCAGTACCATTGGCAGCTCTTTTCTCTGGGTGAGCTGGAGTAGGATGCCCAAGTGTGCTTTTTCATTTGCTAGGCTGATTACAGTAGAGTGCTGTAAAGTTGAATTGCTTCTGGCTGACTGAGTTGGGGGAGGGGAAGGAGAGCAAGTGAATAAAAAGGAAGGGAATGGAAAATAAAATCCCCAGAGAACTTCTAGTTTTGCAGATGAAGAGTTGGCTTATTAAGAATAGCCTTTCTCTGGTCAAAACATTTAGGGCTGGAGGAAAATGCATCATGATTTAAACCTGTAGGTGTCTTGACTGGTATGGAAATTATTAGACTTCACTTTTCTTTTGCTTGTACAGTGTGATAAGTTACTGAAGACTTTTTCTTGAGTCACCTGTAAATAAGTTCAGAAAGGAGAGATTCTGCTTTTCAGTATAGTTGTTTTGCAGATACTCTGTTCAGCATCCGTCTGTGACATTAATGCCAAATTTCCACTGACTTAATCTACGCTAGCATTTATTTTTTTAGTTTTGACAAGCATAATATAGATTATTATGAGCTGCTTATAGAAACTCAGAGTTTTCCAAAAACTTTCTTGAAGAGGTTCAGTTAAAAAGACATTTGGATCAAGTGCTCAGTGCCCGCTAAAGGAAGGATCTCTGTGTGTATTGGTCCACACTCCTGTCTTGATCACATGCATGGAACAGCTGTCATGGAACATGTCTCCTTTCTGACCTGAAAAGATTATCCTGAATAGCTGATTTCTGGTAATCAAATGCTGATGCTGCACGTAGTATATACTGTAAATGTATTTTTAGGTAGTTGGATTATCTATCCATGTGTTACTTCTGTATTAAAGTTACAGCATGTGGTGTTTTGAGTATGTATAGTCAGTTGTATCAGAACTGCCCTGTGCTCTGTAGTGCTAAAATAAGCTCTGAGGTCACTGATATCTACAGCAGCATTCTTCTTTACAGCAAAAATATTTTTCCATGTAAGTATAGACCACACAGCATCTTTGTCTTTGTTTAGCATTTAGGCTAAAGGATATTGTATTGATCCCAGACTTCCAGTTGTTTTGTCTTGAAGATGTTTAGGATTTGCCATAAGAGAACAAAATTGCTATACCAACAGAGTGGGAAGCAGCGTGCAGTTTCCTGATATCAGGAACTGTTTATTGCTGAAAGAGGTGAGAAGGCAAGGTAGATTTCTCCAAGTGCAGTCACCAAAGACTCTGGTACTTGGTTCATTGAGTTTGTCTTCCCTGTGCTTGTTGTCAGCATCAAAGATGACTGGAAAGTTCGTAAGGAATGAGTGCTAAGGGTGAGAAAGACTCCTAAAATTCTAATCCAGCATAGTTTAAGATAACCTCTTGGTCTGTCTTTGATATTTTAATGAACACCCATCGAAGAGTGGATTCAGCTGAAATTAAGGGTTGTAAAGGTTAGTACTGGCAACTAAATAAAGCTTCAGATCCATCCTGGAGCCGGTTGCATCCTGGTTGGTTTAGGTTGTCTGATCACATTCTTTAGAGAAGAGGAACAAGAAAACAGTGGTAATAGTGGCCACAGAGTTCCTTATGTGCTGACTGTGCTGTCATGTGTTAATGTGGAGGCAGCAACCCCTGTGAAGGAACTACACATTCTTGTGGAACATCAGTGTTGTAAAATGTAATATCTGTAGCAGAAGAGACCAACAATTGTTCATGTGAAACTGTCAGCATTTCCTTTAAAATTGAAAATGAACTTTAAAAAAATATCCTATGGTGTTGCTGTGTCTTTGCTGCATTCCAGTGTGTAGGTAAACAGCCCTTGATTTCAAAATTCCTGTTCTGGGAGGATTTTAATGTTCTGGACTGGAAGTAATCAATCTAGGATAGTCAGTGAATTTTATTGTGTTTCTCTGAGCTCTGTTTTTTCAAATGTTGAAGCAACCTTGTTACTCTGTTTTCTTCCCTATGGGATATCACTTAACAGCTTTTGTTTGTTTTTAGAGGATTCAACAGTGAAGGGAAAACCTACTGAGAGAAACAGAGAGAAAAAAGCGACCAGACCAGTGCGGAAAGTGCAAAAACTGACACAGTTGTCAAGTCTGGAGTCCAAACAAGGTGACTGTTTCTGCTGTAGAGGGGAAACTGTTACATGTTCTTCACAGATGAGTTTTATCTTAGGAAAGAAAAAGCATGTTGCTTTAAAAGTCTTCTCAGATGTGCAACAATATTTGTACACTGTCCCGCATTGGAGATGTGTGTGGTTTTGTTGTTGGTTGGTGGATGTGTGTACTAGTTTTGTAGTTTATTTTAATAATGTACATGTAGTTATGCATGCACAGGCACCTCTTAGGGTTTTATATTTCTCCGTATGTGCAATGACCCATAATTGGTAAATGCTTTTAAGGAAGAAAAACTGCTTAAAAAATTATTACAAAGAGTTTTTTTTAAGAGCAGACATGTGCTTCTGCAAGCTGTAAATCCTGAAGCTGCTTGTGAATATTATGAGGTAATGAATGCTAATACTTCAAGTGATAAGCATGGATTTACTCCTTCCTGTGCTGATCAATTCCTACTTAAGGAATAATACTCACCTGTCTTACATATTTGTGACAGTTCAAGTGAGGGAGGAGCACAGTGCACAGGACACCCCAAGAATCCCATCTTGTGACAGAGCATTGTCCAAACATTTTTTGAACTCTCTGAGGTTTGTTGCTGTGACCATTTCCCTGGGGAGCCTGTTCCAGTGCCCAAATACCCTCTGGGTGAAGAACCTTTTCTTAATATCCAACCTGAACCTCCGCTGACACAGCTTCAGGCCATTTCCTGAGGTTCTGTCACTCTTCAGGAGAGTGAAGAGATCAGTTCCCCAGCCTATCTGTACATTTAGGGTTGCCCTGCCCCAGGTGAGGGGCAATTAACTTGCTGTTAACATCTGGCAGTTTGAAGTTCCCCATAAACACAAGGACTGTTGATTTAGAGGTGTCCCTTAGTTCCTTAAAGGGTAATTTATGGGTGTTGTCTTCCTAGTGTATAGCAGACTCCCATGCCAACATCCCTTATTTCTTTGTCCTTTAATCCTTACCCAGAGGCTCTCAACCAAGCCATTGCTGACTGCAAGCTCCAGCCCTTCCTATTGCATACAAAGCCACCCTCTGCCCTAATGGATTAAATGTGTTGAAAACGGTGGCCTGGAATCCCTGGCAGTTAAGAACCAGTTCTAAGTGGCACATCTGTGCTGGTCCTCCCTCCTCCAGTGATTGCAGTAAGAAAGTGCTTAGCATAGCCAGGGCTATAAATAGCTCCAGCTTGTGTTCTGCCCTGTTAGCGTGTTTTGGTTAAACAGCTGACAAAAATGGAAGATGACACTTTACGCTGGCTTTTGAATTGCACAAAGAAGTAACCGAGAACAGCAAGTTCTGCAGGAGAACCCCTGTGGTCAATACCTCTCTTTCAAAGAGGGCTTGTAGTGACATTTTTCAAGTTGACAGCTTTATAAAATACTTGGATAATTTACAATGCAAGCAAGGAGTGCTGTTAGCGAAGGGATGAATAGTAGGCTGCAGACTTCTGGGTTGAAATAACAAGGAAAGAGAGGGGGCTGGGAGCTGAGGACTGGGTCTGCCAAAGCAACTGTTCAGCTGTCCTGGATTTCACTTGACACTGTCGGTACCATGTCTTCAAAGTGTTGTTTGGGCCCAGTACAGTCTTTTCTTTTGGTTTATCTGTGGTGATCTCATGCTGCAGTGACTGGGTTTCTTGAGGCAGAACTCTTGAAGGTAGAACCTGAAATGGAATTGCTGAAAGTCAACTGCAAATTGTGTATTCAGGTTAGGTGCTTTTCTAGCAGTAAAGTACTGCTAAATGGTCTGAATTAGTTTGTTAATAATTTTGTCTTTTTATATGGTGTTTTTCTCCAAAGCTCTTTAACGTCATTATTTAAAAAAAGAAAATATTAGTAATATTGGAAGTCAATGGGTTGGAATGAGAATTGAATAAATGTAGCATTTAATGTACCCAGAATGAGGTAAAGATGCCACCATACCCAGTGTTTATCATTTAATTATATGTAGGATGGAAAAAGTAATCCTAATAACATTTGGATTGGTTTCTGTCACCTGCAAGGTACTCTGTCCTTGATTAAGTATCACCTACTAGGGTTTATCTCAACTATTTTCAGTGCTGGAACAGAAATCTCACCTAAGGGACAGTGAGTTAGCATTGGTGCAGAACAACTGCTGCTTGATGTTTTTTAACCTCACAGGATGCCTATTTCAGTAATTAATTATCTGTAAAAATCTTTTTAAGTGGTTTGTTGTTTTTTTTTTTTTTCCTAAAACATTAGCTAAATATCTTTTACTAGGAAGATGAAGTGTTTTTTCTTAATAGCTCACCTTTATTTTGATCCTCCTACTACAACAATTTAGATACTTTTATGTTTTTTTTTCTTATTTTCCTTCTTTGAGTAGTGATGATATCTTCCCTACAGATATCTTCCCTCTCCCTTGTAAGGTTGTTTATATATTTTAGACCTGTATAGCCCCTTTTTTGTTTCTTAAATCAGTTTTTGTAGGGCTTTAGCTTGCTACAGTATGTTTTGGATGTTATATTCTGTGTGTGATGGAACTCTCGTAGGTGTTTGAGGCAGCGGAGTGTCTTCATGGTGCATCGGTGTTACAACTGTTTTGTGTAACAGAGTTATGCAGAATTAAATGGCACAGAAATGATGAATGGCTGCAATAAATCCTTTATTTTTGAAACCATGGAAAATCCACCTAGTACTTGACATTTGCTTATTGTGCAGGTGGAAACTACGTGATAAGTGCATCCTCCTGGCGGGAGGGACAAAAGCTGGTAAAGAAGATACTGGGTCCAGCTCCCAGAATAGAGCAGGAGAGAAGAGCTGTATCCAGTGAGAGAACAGGACGAGAGAGAGCTGCCAAGTCTGGTAAATTCTTCTTTTATCACTAGATTTATTTAATTTTCCTTTTTTTAATTATATACACTGCACATCTGCAGAATGGAGCAGACTTCTGAGATGAAATGTGATCAGTTTCATATTAAAATTACTCCTATTTTTAACCTGGAATTTGAGGGAGGTAGAGGGAAGTGTTGCTCACAGCCATGGTTGGGATGCATCAACTTTCTTCCTGGGTGGGTTATGAGCTTTTCTTGGTGTTATGGGAAGCCTGCCCTGTGCACAGGACTTGAGGGGTGGTTCACATGCTGTGAAGGTGCTTGGGTTATCTGGAAAAGATGGGATACAGGTTGCAATCTGTCTTTGCCTCTTGAAGCTGATGGGGAAAGGAATGGCTAGCAGTGGTGCGCGGGCCAGGTGAATTTTCCAGGTATGCTGTATAGAATATATAAGCTATGGTTGAGCATCCTCATTCAACGTGAATTGTGGTTCTTAGAAATACAATATGTCATCCATGTGCATCATAAATATTTAATTCTACCAGCTGTTTTCTGAATTTATCCAGACTCTCAGACAGGGCAAATAAGGGATGGTAGCACCTGCTGTACTGCTTATGCATGTGAGATGGTGAGTCTGGTAAGAGTATAAAGAATGTGTGCTGAGTCTAAGCAAAGGGTGCCACATTTGGGCCACAACACTGAAAGAAACAAAAGCACATTTACAGTGAGAGCTGCACTCCTCCCTCATCCTCTCTTTTGCAGGTGCTTCAACGATGCATGTAATTTCCCAGATTTGATTGTTACCTGAAAGATTTGACATTTATTCTTTAGCAGGCTGCATTGGAAGGACAGGATCAGATTCGAGACTGGATGTTACCCGTAAAAGCTCTTCAAGAAGCTCTGAAAGGTCAAGAAGTAAAGTACGGTCTGAGACTAACCTCAAAAAGCTGGAAGCTGCTCTTCCAGATGATAACCAAGATGATCATGCGTCTGTAAACAAGGATTTCCTGCCTGTGGAGATACGTGGAATTCTCGATGACTTGCAGTTGGATTCCATGAGTACAAAACAAGAGAAAGATGTGGAAAAGCAGAATCAAAAATCTATTTTGCCTGCTCAGAACACCAGGAGCCACAGTCCAACTAAAAGGAAACCGGACAAGGCAGCTGCCAGTGAGGAGCCTCAGGTGATCTCAAAGAAACGCCACTATGACAGCGATGAGGTGCGTCAATACATCATCAGGCAGCAAGAGGAGAGGAAGAAGAAGCAGAATGAAGAGAAGAAAGCACAAAAGGAGGCAACAGAACAGAAGAACAAAAGGCTCCAAGAGCTCTACAGAAAGCAGAAGGAGGCTGTGGCTAAAGTGAAGAATGTGCCTCCTCCTGAGCCTTCAGCAGCCAAACGGTTACAGGAAACCTATTCTAAGCTATTGCTGGAGCGAACACTTTTAGAAGAGCCACCTCAGCTGCCTACAGTGCAGGAAACACAGGTACAGCTGATTCACTAACTTAGTGTGTTGCAGTTGTTTGCAGGAATAGGAGGTTGTATGGTTAGGAAGGTCGTGACTTGTCTTGGCCAGTTAAGAAAAAGTAAGAAATTAAAATGTGTAGCTTTTGCTTAAATGTAGTGATTTCAGTGTGCAGCCTCCTTTGCTGGCATCTCCTTTTTGGCACAGCAGGGCCTACTAGAAAGATGACCGAAATCCATCTTTCTATTAAAAATAGAAGCTGAATTCTGGATATTAGTCTGTGCGGTTTTAATGAGGCAAGACCTTTGATACTCTGACAGACTTTTGAAAAAGCGTTTTTCTGCTTGTCTTGATCTCTAGCCCAGACCTGGTTATCAACCATCCGGGGAATCTGACAAAGAAAACAAGGCTCAGGAGCGTCCTCCGAGTGCCTCTTCAAGCAGTGACATGTCGCTGTCAGAGCCGCAGCAGCCACTGCTGAGGTGAGCATTGTGGGCTTTGGGGGAGAGAGGAGAATACTCCTGTTTTCATCTGAGATGTGAAAATACACTTGGCTCTTGAGTTCATGTGCCAGTGAGAGTAATTGTCTTTATGGCAATTGTAATGTTTCCTTGCAGTAAAGAGGAAGCTGATGCAGGAAAGCATATGAGAACCTTGGCCGTGGCTGGTTTGTGAGTCTGTAAATATATGAAGTGTATGGTGATTGCTGGTAATCTTTTGCTGACATCAGTAGAATGTGTATTTCATATTGGGGGGACACTATTTACTCTGCCATTTGGCACCAGGCAAGAGAAGCTGATTGTATGAATACATCTGTTGATTTTTCTTACTTGATTTGTTCAGTGTTTGTATTTAATCTGTTGCCTTGGATTCAGCCTTCAGTTACTGTCTCTAAAGTACCAAAACTGCTTCAGCTTGGAACTAACTTTTCCCTGTTTGTTTTCATGCTGATTTCCCAATTTTTAATTGTTCACTGTGTTATCAAAGTTTTTCTCACTGTAAGTCAAAGTGCCTGACCAGACACTTAAATATAAGGAACTGAAAATCCTAAGGTTTCTTGAATATCCTTAATATCTCTGTTGTGCGAGTGTCTTCATTTTTAACTACATGACAAATGTCTGGTTCTTAAATATATACTTTTTTCAGTGTCTGTACGCTGACTTTGTAAATTCAGTGAGACCTGTTTTCCGTCTGGAAAGGTTCAAGGAAGCACTGGAAGTGCCATGTGCTATTGTGTGTAGGATAAGGTGCTAAACCATACAGTAAATATTGTTAGTGTAACTCATTAGGAAAAAATTTAATTGCTAGTAGTAGAGGAGAGAGTAGACTTAAATGGCTGTGAAAGTTATGTGGAGACCCTCAGAGAAGCAGATTTTTGTGGGGGACTTTCCAGGTATCCTAGTATTCTGAACATGAGCAAGTGATAAGGAAAAAAAGTAACTTTTCTTCCTTTTGAAGTCAGGAAGCTCTTGGAAAAGACTTACTGCTACTACTGAAAAACCTCAGCTTGTTACACCTCTAAAACAAACTGTATACTACAAATGGCGTTTACAGTTTGTGAAGTACTGTTTTTTGTTTATTTGTATGGTTTTTATTAAATAACATCGTGTTATTGTTTCTGCCCCATTCCGTGCCCCTCTGATTCCACCAAAAAGTATTGAATCCTGAAAATTAAGTTTGTGACAATGTTACTTTAACCTTAAACAACAGTACCTGTGTACGTCATCAGTTTGGATGTTGACTTTTCATTTCAGGAACGAGTTGATGGAGCCTCCATGGGTACAGCCAGACAGGCTGAGCCCAAGAGTCCAGCTCTCTCATCCACAAGCTCTCTTGGGCTCAAGTGCAGGCCCTTGTTCCCAGCACTGGAGTCTGGAGCAGATGGACCTTTTGTCAAAGGAGTGTGATGCAATGTTGGCAGGGAGGAGGAGTCATTCTGCACCTGTGGGATCCCTGGGGCCTCAGCCATACCTGAATTCACCTTCTGCACAGCAAAATCTCTTAGTAAAACCTACTACTGGCCAATATAAGAGCAAATTAGATCGCATTGAAGCTTTGAAAGCTACAGCTGCTTCCCTTTCCAGCAGGATTGAAAACGAAGCCAAAAAGTTGGCTAGTGTTGGTATCAGTTGTGGTACCATGTGGAACTCAGAATTTATGCAAGAAAACCAGGATGATGGACGGTGGGCAAAGGCTGTGAGTCCTCCAGTGAGAGAGGAAAATGAAGATGCTTTTTCAGCTAGAATTCAAAAAATGTTGGATGCCTGTGTGTCTCATACAGCCTTTGATGACAACCTTCCTGGGGCAGGCAACCTCAGTGAATTTAAAAAGCTCCCTGAGACCATCAGGCCTCTTTCTGATGTAGTCAGCCTTGGATTGAGGTCTCCTGCTGGTAACAGGCATGAAGGAATCGTAGGACATTTATCCAAGAGACAGACTGACTCCCCGGGTCGTGAGAACCAGGTGTATGCTCAGAGCAAAGCTGTTGTTCCTCACGAGTCCAGCATCGACTCCATCAGCGAAGGGCCTCTCCTGAGTGATGGAAACCTCTCTGAAGAGGAAGGAGGCCAGCACAAACAGTTGTCACTGAAGATGCTGGAGATGTTAAAAGAGAAGGATTTCTGCATTCGAGAGAGAAATGCTTTTGAGCCTATAAAAGAGTTTCAGAAAGCAGCTGAAAAGTACTCACCACTTTTCCCTCAGACAAGTGATGTGCACAGCAAGAGCCCCTGGGAGGAACTGGCCAAGGGAAGTCCCCACAGTGTCATCAACATCTTTGCAAAAAATTATCAGCTTCATGGAAAAGGTAAAAATAGAAAAAAGTTTCAAACGTCTTGTAAAGTGATGTTTTCCCAGTCTATACCGCTCCTTACACTTCATGTTTCACAGGTAAAGAATGTGCTTTTGAGGTCTGAAAGATGAATCTGTGTAAGACATGGTTTACAACTGTCTCATGAAGGATGCTATGTTTCCTTTTAATTTCTTGTGCAGATTTATTTCTCATTTTATGAATACTGTTACTCTTGTCTGGAGCTCCTGATTTTGAGGACGAACGTTTTCGGAGGAGTTGGTTTTTATGTTGTGTGTTTTGGGTCTTTTTCCCTTCATTTTATTTCCTTTAAAGATGATTGCATTAAAGTTTCTGCAAATAGTTCTACTCTAAAGCACTGTGCTCTTCAAGAATGTTTTAGTTGGAGTGTGTTAAGGAAATAAAGCATTCATTAATTTACAAGAAGAGAACAACTATGCCTGTTACTTTGTGTTGAAGCTGCCATGAGAGGGCTTTACTGGTGTTCTCGTGATGGTTTTGTGTTTGAAAGGCAGTCGTTGTAACTCGTGGGTGTTAGCATTTTAATTCCTGCAGTTTTATTTTGATGAAAATTTGGTATAATTTTTGTCCTCTCCTTTCTCTGTCCACACAGCAGTGTTTGATGAAAGGCTGAACGGAGGATCTGCTCTTCTGCGCCCTTTGCTCCCTGCCATGAGCCCTCCAGAGAGTGTGGCTTCTTATGAAGATGATTTTGTCTCATCGCAGGGAAGTAGCACTTTAACAGACAGAAAGATTGCACGAGACCTCAGGTAAGTGTGCTAGACTTCTTGTAAAAATGAAAGTGCAGAATTTGACAGAAAATAGTTAATACAGAATTAGTGTCATAAAATGCTGGATATCTTTTCTACTATGCTATACTGCAGTACTAATGCTTTCAAATAATGAAAACAATTCCTTCAGACTTGCAGTTAAATAGCAGCGAGCACGGTGAAGACGTAGAGGTTAGATTCCTGTTCTCTGTCTAAATCTTTTTTTTCTTCAGTCTGGACAGGTGGCTTTAGGCAAGGATCTTATCTTTTGTAGTCAAAAGATAAAAGGTGAAAATTAGTTCTCCAACTTGGGTGGCTGCTGTAATGCTCAAATGGTTAGTGTTTGTAATTTATAAAAAATGGAAAAGATGTTAGTGTTGAATGGAAGTGTTAAAATACCTTTGCTACCTCAACATTTTGTGAAGAGCTCTACAGTTGCTTTCAGTAAGATTTGGCAATACTTAGTAATGGATACATAAATAGTCTACAGAACTTTTAAAACCTTTTGTTCAGACTGAAATTTGAAGACTGTGAGTCCTAAACATTCTATAGTAGTACATGGCTTCCTGAATTTCCTAAGACCCTCCTTTTTTGTAATGAGTTGTATTTATATCTTTTGGGACTCCACAATTGTGTTTATACTGGTATACTTAACTTCAGAAGGAAAGCAAAAGGCACTCTGCACCCTGAAAATGTTGGCTGCAACTAATGTTCAAGGTTTTTTCAGATTAAACTTCTTGATAGGTCTCCTGTTGGTATTATTTAGTGTATGATACATTTTTATTTTTGTGGGTTTGGGTTTTTTTTAATCCGTTATTGAAAATTGTTCATGTTTCTGTCAGTTACGTTTGTATGGCCAGTGATTATCTGAAATGCAGTCACATTTGGAGTCATTCTGATGTTGTTCCAGTCTGGAGTCAAATAGTTCTTCAGTGGTAGCATTGGAAAGGATTGTTGTTATCCATCTTTTAGTCTTTCATATTATTGGAAGCGTGTTTCAATATGTTCAGTATCATGTCAAAACTTTCCAGTGTGTTGGCTGTCGTAGTTTTTAGTCTGAGTGCTTTTCTAGATGGGCTGATTAGAGCATTTTAGTCCTCACTCTGATCTCAAGTCTGGTGATTTTCTTGTGCACAGTGTAATGTGGGAGCTGGAAGTCCTTAATCACTGTCAATGTGCTCCTCTTTAGTGTTGCTGGCAGCAGTAATTCAAGCATTCAGGAAGAAATTCCAAGCAGGAAATCTCCCCATGAATCTCGGTCTGTGGAACTTGCATCTCAGCATTCATCTGCACCACGGTCTGCAGCATCTTCTCGGTCCTCTGCTTCCTCTAAAAAGAGAGGGAAAAAGGAAGGTAAGTACAGCACATGACTCTAGAGTTGCTTGGTTTATTAGAGAGAGGTTTTAGGGCTTCCCTGTTATGAAAATTGCAGTCTTTCTACATACCTGAAAACTGTAATATAATACTGATAGAATGATTTGTTTTTTCCTGTAATGATTCCTTCCTGAATTCTTTTTGACTGATTATTCTGACCTTAAAATGTGGTCATCTAAATTTAAATTAAATAAGCAAGAGGTCGTTACAGCACTGAAAAGTTTTCCTTTCTTAAACCAGCCTTCTAATAAGTTAGTTTTAATATCCTATGGGAACTATCTGTAGTTTCTATATTGAGAAAATGCCAATAGGCTGCTGAGAAATCAGAATTACAGCCACGTTTATGAAGGTGACAACAAATTGGCCTAAATGCTTTGTCTTTGAGTGACAGACATTTTCCGTAAGTGCACAAATTAATAAATACATTACTTTTCATGGGAACCTATACATTACAAAAGCGTGAAGAAACTCAAAGTTTGGTGCACTCTTACTGTGTAAACAATGGATGCCATAAGAAAAGTCCAGCTTTACAGCCAATAAAAGCATGAGAAAAACAGGACTGGGCATTCTAAATTATCACTCTTCCTATTTTTCAAAATTCTCTGATTTATTTTTTTTTTCCCCCAAAAAAGTGCTAGATTGTTATTCTAATTAAAGAGTCAAGTGTGTATTTTCTTTATAGGGTGCTGAAATGAAGACTGAGTGACACTTCTTAATATGTTGTTTTGGGGCTCATGATAGCAAGGTATTCACAAGTAGAACCAAACAAACTTTTGACACTGTTGTTGCTTTTTAGGGTTGGACTCCTTCAGTGGAAGTTCTCACCACTTTTCCGTGGAAGAAAATAAAATGCTGTCTGAATTAGAGTGGGGATCCCAACAGGCAAAGAAATCCTTATCAAGTAGCAGAGTTTCTAGTAAAGATCATGAGCAGACCCCAGATACAGACAGTACCCTGGAAAACTTGTCTGGACACTCGCTGATGAGGTAACAGGAATGTTACAAGACTATGCAGAAATGTTGACGTTTGATAGTGTTATTGTCTGTGGCTTTGAATATGCAAAGGGGAAGTAACTGAAGTGATCAAATGTTAGTAAGATGGGCATGTGGGAAACATATTTTCTCCTGTATTTTAAATATGAAGCCTGGTGTCCTGTCATGGTCAGTACCTTAAGCATTGAAATACAGTGTTTATTTCCCACTTCTACAGAAGGTTTGTAAGAAGTGTGTCAAGAGGGGGAGATGGGTAGTCAACTTGTGCAGTCATCTTGCTCTTTTCAGTAGTTACAGGCATTTTGGGTTATTTTTGTGTTCCGGTAATACTCACAAGCCTATCCAGCTCATCAACTGAGGCTTTTTGAGAGGTGAACCAATCCTTAGAAAAAGAGCATGTTAAAAAAAGGAACAGACATTAATTTTCTGCTGCCTCCTCTTTATGCCTAGCTAAAAATGCAGTTTTTCTGCTAATTGTGCAATTGATATGATTATGAAATACTCAGTTTCCACTGCATTTTTTCTAAAAAAGCATCAAATAATTTGAGTGATCTCTTGTTCTTGTGTCAGCGTAGAGCAGTTCTGAGGTGTTGACTTGTACTGGCGACTTTTGCTGACACCCAGTATTGGGTTTGAAAGGTCCTATGACCTCCTAAGATGTGCCAAGTAAAGTAGAATGTCTTCCTAAAGGATTCAAGCAGCCACTGCTAATCCTCTTTGACTTAATAAAATTGGAGTGGTAAGTTTAAGAAATGTCCTCATCATTTTCTGTATGTTTAGAAAAAAGAGGTGTCTTTAATTTTCTCCCAGGAAGTGTTACTGCATTATTTTATGAACTGTTTAAGTCAAGTTTGGCCTTCAAGCATTAAATTGCATTTTCATTTTGATGAAAGAGATCAAGATTCAGAGCAGTAGCATACCACTATCAGTTGCATCCATATGCTGACGGTAACCTGTTCACTCTTTAAAGTGCACATCCAGATGACTGCACCCTTTCTCATGCCAAGTTCCTGACAGGAGGCATTGAAACTGCTTGTCTGGCCATGTTGAACATGTCAATACTGTTTTAAGGGTGTTTTTTTTAATTTTGTGTGCGTGCAGTAACTAATTTTGATATTTGGGTGAAAAAGAGGGTTCTCTAGAAACTTAACCCTAAACTGGATTTGGGGGCAAAACCCCTCTCATGAGAGCATATTCTAAAGGCAGACTGGGCCTGCACAGACCATAACAGACTGTGTAGTTTGTGTGCGTTTGTTTGGTGTTTAGAAATGCAAGAACAAGGTTACTGCTTTGTTGTCTTACCAAATGGCTGCACTCCTTTTGTTTTGATACTGACTCCTTTTGTTTTCCATTTCACTGTCAGTTTCTCAGACAAGGGAAGATCCCAGAAGACACCAACTTCTTCCCCATCTCCCAGTTCCCAAAAAATGTTGCAGTTGGATTCTGTGGGCAATACAGCAGAAAGAGCCAAGTCACCTGCTGGCTTTTCTGGAGGTACAGCCTCGGGGCTGAAGCCTAACGTAGCCTTCCACGACTTGAGCCTGGGAACCAGTAGGTCTGTAGCAGGAGCAGCCTCAGCGAGCGGTGAGTTTTTGATTCTTAATCCCCAAGCAGCTGGACTCTTTTTACTTTAGTTTTTGATGTGGGACACTAAAGCCTGTGGAGCTTGACCAGTCAGTGTCATCCTGCAGGGTGTATGCGCTTCTCCCCTGCCGGTCTCCAGCATCGTTTGTCAGCAGAGCTGAACTACCTGAGTGCCATCGAGGAGTCTGTGAGGCAGCTCTCGGATTTGGAGCGAGTGAGGGGCATATCCCTCGCCCAGCAGGAGAGCGTTTCCTTGGCTCAGATTCTAAAGGTAACTGGGAAATGCTTTGTCTCAACCTTCCTTTTTCTTTTTTGTTTTGCAAGAAAGTTAATCACATAAGGGCAAGTTAAGCTTTTGTTAACAGTGCGAAGAAATTGTAATGGGAATGATGGAACATCCCTGACAATGTCAGTTTCTCAGGATTTTTATTTTAAGTTGGCATTAAGGAACTAGTGACTCTGGAATATGTGTCATTAATATATTATTAGCTGGAATCATCTGGTTGTGTTCCTTAGTCAGATCAGAACGTGGTTGTTTACTGTTTTGATGTTGTGTCCCAATGCCATGCAGTATAGTTGTTCAGGCCAGATCATTTGTGTTATTCCATGAAAGGGATATTTTGGATTGAAGTAGTTTCCTTATGTTGACAAGATTATTTATTCTAGCTTGTTGAATTAATTGATTACAAAACAGATCTTTATGTTTAACTTGTATTATTATAACTTGTTTTCCTGAACTGTAGGCACAACAGCAGCGCCATGAACGGGACTTGGCTCTTTTGAAAATCAAGGCTGAACAAGAAGCTTTAGAAAGTCAGAGACAGCTAGAGGAGACAAGGCAGAAGGCAGCTCAGGTAATGCTGCCCTTCAAAAACTGTGGAGTATATAAGAAGCAAAATGGTGTAGGTAAATCTGTGCCTACAAGTATTCTTAATTTGAAGCTGTGAACGCTGAAATACTTCAATATGGCTGAAAAAAAAAACCCTCTTAGGAGTCAATTTCAAACTGTTTTTCTCCCACATTTTGAGAAATAAGTGTGTAATTACAATAGCCAGAACATTTTGGAAAGGGCTGAACTGGCTGTGTTTTCTGCATAGGTCCATGCAGCGTCACTGCAGCAGCTGGTCCAGTCACGGCAGGAGGCTGGGCAAGAGTCCCCCTGCAAGGTTGCAGCCAAGCAGGCAGAACCTGCACTGCTTACCACAGATGCACCTCACCAGCCCCGTGAGGTGAGGTCCTCAGGGAAAGGGAAAAGCTATTCTCATTTCAGTATTATTGTGAATACTTTTTTGCCTTTCAAGTTTTCTTCTGTTTGGTGTCATTCTCAGTGCAACTTCTTCACTTATGTAACATGACAAATGATAGGGCTTCAAAGGAGCTTCTCTGGCATCATTACTTAGATGTCAGTGAGCAGCCTTAAATCTTTGCTCACTGTTCTTATGATCTTCCAGTTAATGAATTGATAAGAAATTTGTTCTTCTGCAAGAGAATGATGATAGTGAATGTCTTTAATTTGTAAGAGTTGCATTCCATCAGGGAGTGATTCTATATATATTTCATAGGCAAGTTAAATTAGAAAAACAGAGAAGTTGCAATTTTACTTACTTTTGAAGGTAGGAGAACAGTAAATAAAAAGAAAGGAAAGGGGAGGGTCTTCAGCAAAGCTTCTAACTTGGTACACAGTTTGAAGTTTCCTTTTTTTTTTTTGAGAATTTGTTCTTGTGGCATACAGAATATTTACTGGTTTTCAGTTTTATATATCAGCTTATCAGTTTTTATACTACTCATTCCAGCATGTAGCAGTTGCTTCACACATAGATAAGAACATGGTAACCAAAAAATGTTTTTGCTCCATCATAGTTTAGAAAGTGCAGTGGCTGTGAGTTTAGGGGTATGGGATAGAGTGCAACAGGCTAATGAGTTTGAACAGAACTGTTTCTTCACAGCTTAGTTGCTCACCTAGACTGGTTTTATCATGAGTAATGTAATTGTAGAATACTACTAATCTATTCTGGGCTTTGCCAAATATGTGAGGTATAAATAAGTTTTGAGTAGACATGAATGGGCTAAAGGATCAGAAAAGCTTGGGCATCTCAAGTGCATGCAATATATTGTTCACTGATAGTAGGTAGTGAAGTCTCAGATAAAGACAAAATAAACATTTGTAGTTTATGGTGACACAGTGGATGGAAACCAACCAAGAAACAAGGCAGAAGAAAGGGACAGCTTTTGTTTGGTGTAGGGTTTTAAATCTTTTCCAGTCTTGCTGTAAATTTGAAGTCTGAGATGCTTGCGGAGAGTCACAACCTGGTCAGTGATGGTGAGCCAACAGAGTAGCTTTTTCATCCCTGTTCACAAATGATTCCAGATATTCAGTAACTGGAATGCAGCAGTGGAAATGCTTGTCATGAGTGTGTTGGGAATATTTTTGGATGTACACTGTAATTTATTATGTATAAAGAAATGGAATATGGAGGAATATGTATCCACAGAGCCATATGTATTTCTACAACCAGAAGTGAGTGTCACATGTGTGATTACAAACCATCGTAAGTCCATGTCTTGCACAGTTGTTCAGTAAATAACTATATTGCCAGGCAGAATGACTATTTTCTCTTTCAGCAGCATTTTTATTCTGATAAGCTCATTGTATTCCCTTGTTTTCTGTTGTGCTCAGATGACAGAGTTAGCCCGGACCCAGGTCTTGGACCCTGTCAGTGCTCCAGCTGCTCCTGTCACCACTCTGTTTGACCACCAGCGGCAGCATCATTCAGAGTTCATGAAACAGCTGAGAGCCCGAGCTGATACTAACAGGTCTGGCCTAATGTCTCGTGTCTTGGGAAGGAGAGAAGGAAGATTTGTTAGGTTTTGCCTCACCTATTCTTGCATCAAATTTTAAGATGTCATAATGAGTGAGCATAATAGGAAGAACTTGGATTCCATCTTTATGCCCTTAATAGCGTACACTAGAGGTGACATTACTGGTTCTGTGAAGCTCTGTATAAAAGAGTAGAAAAGGATTATCCAAGTGTTTTGTGGGATGATTTAAGTAGTTAAATTTTAGGTGATCATCTTTTAGCAGAAATTTTAGGTGTTACTATTTCTAGTAAACTGATAAAACCTTGTGAAAACTGTATTAGTCCTTGGTTTAAGGCAATGCAGATTTACACAAAAATGGTTCCCTTTCTTAGGAAATGTGAGTCTGGTCCCAATACACAAAGTAAAGAGGAGACAGGTGACTCAAAGCAGATGTATTCAGCGATGTTTGATAGTTATTCAGAGTCCTCAAGATCAAAGGTTCATGATCAGAGGTAAGAAGCTCTTTGTTTCCTGTTTACTTACCTGATCTAGTTAGGTCCCATGAAGTTTCTCACAACCCTTCTCTGATCCTGAACAACTGGAGCAGTTTTGGCCTCTGCAGTCATTTTGACTTTAAAAACAGTATTGCTATCTTGCTCATCCTTATAAAAACTGTAAGGACATGTTTGCATCAATTATCATCAGTTCTCATTGATGAGTAGGGGTCATGCATACCTTCAAACCACTTAAAATTTTAGGTAGAACAAAAAATAACAAGTTCCAATGTTTATTAGCAGCTTGATGATGCCTGGCATTTTAGTGCAGCCAACCTGTATTTTGAAAACAACACCAAGCCCATTTTATTTTGATTATTGCTGTAATTTTATTCATGGTATGTACAGTAGCAATGTAGTCAAACATTTTGAAATGTGCAGAGTCATTAAAAAAAAAATTCTCTCTTGATAACCCAGTAGTACCAGCAGCCGCCAAGAGAGCCCTTCAGTTCCATCTTCTAAGGAGAATGAGAAGAAGCTGTCCCGCTGTGAGAAGACAACCAGCAGTGTTGAAGACCAGGCTCACACTGGTGCAGATGATTCCTTGCCTAGTGACAGTGTTTTATCCCTGCCAGATGAAAAAGGTTGGCTGTGGTGTTTGTGTGTGATGCATCTGAAGGTGATAATGGGGAAGGGAGGGAGATGCTGTTTCAGAATTAGTTTCTGAAATAAATGAGGGAATGTGTGTCAAGGAAACTGAACACCAGGTGAATTGTAGTCTCTTAAGACATAACAGAGGATGGCACACTGAGATGGGAATCTCTGAGATTCTGCATGTGAGAGTGATTCTACATTCTGCAGTGCTAGCTTAGCCAGATGTTTACTTACTGAACCCGGAGGCTGAATGCCAAATGTTTCAGCAACCCCAGAAATGTGTTTGTACCTGTGTACAGAAGTCTGTTAGGTGTTTTGATGCTGGATAGTAGTATTTAATGATGTCCATAACTAAAAATCACTGCTTTCTAAACACCCATTTTTCTGCATTAGGGTAGTTATCTCACTCACTTTCCCACCCCCTTAACTTTGATGAGGCAGAGTAAAACTGCATTCATGGTACATACCTGAGCATAAGGACACTTCCCTGATTCCTCCCTCAGATTCTGCCTCTGTTGCAACAGAGTATTCCCTGAAATTTGATGAGTCCATGACAGAGGATGAGATTGAAGAAAAATCTTTTCGGTCTTTGCTGCCCTCTGAGAGTCATCGCAGAAATAACCTGGAGAAGAAGCGGGGTAGTCGAGATGATTCTGATGAGGAAGTGTCCCCAGAAAAAACAGCTCTGTCATCTATCAAGGTAGGTCAAGCAACCATAGTTAAGTTAAATAAGCTGAGCAGAAATGGTTAAGTTGATGAGCTTCAAGTGAGCTGTTCTTAGTTGTGTTTTCAAGCTTTAGGGTTCTATTCTCTCTGTGGTTCTTTGAGCATCTCAAAACAGAAGGGTGTATGAATCATTCTGTATGTCACTGTTGTACAAGTGTGATGACTTATGGAGCAGTCCACCCAAGCCTCTACCGTGTGGCTTTGGAGGAGTGACTTTTTGAGGTGGATTATAAAAACCCAGTGGATTAAGTCCTCCTACTATGCCTCCACCCAGCTAGGAAATACAAGAGGATGCCTCATCTCTGTGGTCAAAGCAGGGACATCCCAAAACTGTCACACAGCCCAGGGCAGAAAAGGCTGGTCTGCACAAAGCTTAGAGAAAAAACAGCTTCCCTTCCTACATCTGTTTTCCTGTGTGTATCTGTATATACACACACAAACTTTGTAACTGAAAAAAGCCTTGGTGGTTCTGTTACCAAATCATACCAAATTTATCTTGCCTTCTAGGAGCTAAGCATGCCATTCTCAGGGGGGCAAGACAGTTTCTCTAAATTTACCATGGAGATGGTAAGGCAGTACATGAAAGAAGAGGAAATGCGAGCGGCTCATCAATCCTCTCTGCTTCGGCTCCGGGAGAAGGCTCTGAAAGAGAAGACCAAGGCTGAACTAGCTTGGCTGGAACACCAGAAGAAGTAAGACAGCTCTGAATATGTGTTATTGTTGACCGATCATTTCCTTCTACTTTTAGTGTTTTGTTTCCACCTCAGTCCTCCCTCACTAGGTATCAGTGGGTGAACTGATCTTCTGATACCAGTAATCTGTACAAGTGTTACTGGGACATGGAACGAATGGGGGACCCAGTTTATAAGTGTGCTTTGATGTTTACATTGAATGTTGTTTGTATAAAAGTGTATTTCACTTGAACAGTAGACTATCAGATATTTGTTGTCAGTCAGAGAAGGCAGTTGCCAACCATTACTCTATAGCTCTTAATTCAGAAAGATATAAAACTGTGAAACAGTTGGACCTTTCTTTGCTTGATGTTTATCTGAGGTCATTTTAGTTGACTCAAGCCACATTTTGTGAATTTGGATACGTTAATGATTTGTTTCCAGTCTAACTTATGCTTTGTCCTGGAATTCCCCTTGAAGTACCCAGTGACAGAACTAAGCAGTGGTGGCCAGATTTAATCAATAATACTTTTCTTCGTTCACTCTCTGCATGAGAGTACCATTGTTCATCAAACGCCTCCCAATCTCTCGTCACTGAGGGTTTGACAAAGGATTGTGAGGTAGTGACCCACGTGTCCTTCTGTTTGCCTTTCTCAAATGGTGAATGTGCCAGCTCTGCAGAGCTTCTGCCCTGAGATTCATGTGAGTTCTCCTATTACCTGTACTGGCCTTTTTACTGTGCCTGTCTGACTAAATGGTACAAAATATTCCACTACAGAGCATGCTAAGGATGAAGCGCAGGCATATACCCTTCTGCAGGTTAGGAAAAGTAAACTTTTTTTTCACTTTAGAGAGTAAAAGGCCCATTGTTCACTTTTTTCTTATTTCTTTATTATTTTTTATTTTTATAAGGTAATTTTTATTCTTTCTTCCAATCTATTTGCAGGCACTTGCGAGACAAGGGAGAGGATGACAAAATGCCTCCTATTCGAAAGAGGCAGCGTGGTCTGTTGCTGAGATTACAGCAGGAAAAGGTAACTGATGCCCTCTAGGAAAATCCTGTTCAAACCTCTGTGTACCCGTTAAATGTTTCAGACTCTGTAAAAGCTAAGAATTCAGAAAACTCCAAATCAGCTTGTGGATAGGGAGCTGAAAGTATTTCTGCCTTTGAGTTTTATTTGCGTTTTGGTCGTATTCAGGGTGTTGTTCTAAAGGGACCTTCTGTGTCTGTAACCTCCCTGGTGAGACTTTGAGATATTAACTGATCTCCTTCTCTTTGCTGCTGTAGTTCAAGCTACTTGTTTCATCATGAAATTGCTGTAATTACAAACCCACAGCACGGGCACTATGGCAGTTTTGAGTGTGTTCGTGAGAGGGGTCTGTCACAGTTCTTACGCTTAATCTTTTCTGTCTAAAAGGCAGAAATTAAGCGTCTCCAGGAGGCTAACAAAGCTGCTCGGAAGGAGAGGCAGCTGATCCTCAAACAGCAGGCGGAAATAGAGCGAATCCGTCAGACTACCATGAAACTGCAGGAAAAACTGAAGTCTGCGGGAGAAAACAAGATGGTAAGTGTTCAGCACGGGAACTGGAGTCTTCCCTCTTTGGTCATGCACCTTCAGTGTTTATAGGAATGGAAAGCTACTAGGCTGGACTTAAACTTGGAAATTTTGTCTGCCTCAAATGGTCTCTCCCTCTTTATTTCAGCAATTTTTTTTAAAATTTCCTAGGAGCATTGTTTAAGGAAATGCCTTTGGAGAAGTTAGAAAATATTTTAACTGATGGTGTTTGTTCATTCTCAAGCTGAACTAATGGCTTTGGGAATATCAGGGTTTTGATGCTTAGGTCTCAGGATTTTCATTTGATTACTCATCACACCTCAAAGTACTAAATGTAGCCACTAAACTCAAAGCCTGCTGCTTTCTTGTGTGTATTAGTGTCATTACACTAAGTTTCTTGCATCTGCTTTACAAGTAGGAAGATGGGATTTTGGTAACTGGCTGCCTCCTTACAATATTTTGAGCAGATACAAATTTAACAGTAGTAGTACAGAAAGGATTGGTTTCCTCTTTGGGTAACTGAATTCTGGTATGGTTTTTGTTTTCTGGATGCAATTAGGAGAGAACTTACATTATGGGGAGAAAGGGTGTTTTAAAGAGCTTTATGTAAAATAAAAATGAGGTTGGGAAATGAAGTTAAATCTGCAGGTAGAGACACACTTATCTGAGGCAGTATTTGATGTATCTGGGAAGAAGGAAGTTAACACAATTTTTACAAGATTTTGGGATATTCTTATTTTTAATGTTGCCTTTTTTAAACATTTGCAGGAGCTTCACAGTGAGGATGATATCAAGCAGAGCAATGGTTCTAGCCCACTTCCAACTGATGCAGAAACACGCAGCCCTTCCCCAATCTCCATCTCCAGCAGTGAGACCAGCAGCATTATGCAGAAACTCAAAAAAATGCGCAGCAGAATGGATGAAAAGTAACTATATTTCTTTTTTCTTTTACAAAACTTGTCTTTTTAATAAACCAAGTTGATTTGGCCCACATCTGCACTAAAAATGGCTTTCAGAAAAATTATGGTATTGGTATCACATGCACTTTAATCTGAATTGCCTGAAAAATAGCTGATTGCAAGCATGAATAAAACTATATTAATCTTTGAATATAATAATTTAAAGGCTCTAGTTCTTGCATGAATACTGGCATTCAAACACTATTAGCTGGCAAACCATGTGGTTATGGTTTTATCGTAGATTATTGGTTTTAATGTACTTGATAGAATTGGTAAAAGCACATCAAAGTTTGAGATTTTGATGTTTGTAGATAAAAGGAACATAGAGAGGCTCAAGGTTCATGGTGCATCTTGTCAGGGTTTCTCTTGCAATGAGAACCCTGAAGTCAAATGGTCAAAATGGTGCCTGTATTCTATATCTCCTCTTTTATTTTGAAGCGGAAAACACACAGGGAGTGAGACTCTGGAATTAGAGCTTCAATTTTATTTTGAATTGAAACACAAGTTAAAATAGCAATAGTCTTATGCCAAAACTAGTAACTGAGTTTGAGATCTGGCTCACAGAAAGACATTGAGTTTGTCAGGCACGTGATTTCTACATTATTATCCAACTGGTGAATTTTAATTCTGACTGCATTAAAATCAGGTAGGGATGAATTCTCTTAAGTTTTTCTTTATTAAGGGAGGTGGTATGTATGTGACTGAGCAGACAGGCAGTTAATAGGAGCTTTCTTTTCCTTTTGTGTGATTCACATGTTGGAAAAATGTTAAAAATTGTTGTTAGACTTCAGAGGAAATAATTAAATGTATGTATGGTCTCTGGGTCTGAAAATCAAGAGTGACTCCTGATTTCAACTGTTAAATTATTTTAGCTAAATTGTTTCTACATATTTTCTGTGTAGAAATTACTTTGTCTGCCCTAAACATCCCAAATGCTTTATAAGCCTATGCTCATTAGTTTGAAGCTTTAAATTCTTATTTGAGACTAATCCATTAAAAGTCTGGCCTCTGCCTGTTACCACAAGAAATAGTCTTTGCTTAAATGATTTTTTTTGAGCTCATAACCAAGATAGGTCACTGCATTTTAGTCCATGTGGATGGTCTTTGTAATGCCTTTTCTCCTGAGACTCCAAATACAGCTGGATAAAACATCACATAGCAAGCAGTGCCATTTAAAGGCAAGCTGTCCCTGACTCCTTAGCACACTCTTAGCGTGTAATCATTTGAGAAGCACATTTCCCACACTTGCATGTGTTTGCATATGATGAAAATAAAAAACGAGTAGTAATAAGTAAGTGAGGATTTGGTGTATGTAGGAAAAAACAAAAACATATTCTAGTTTCATGGCCTTCATGTTCTAACCTGGATTGTTACTTTACTTAGACTTTTCTGGCAGCATCTGGTAACTAGAGCAGCCAAAATCATAACTTAGTTCAAGCTCCTGAAGTGTCATATTTCCAAATGAAAACTCCTGACATTCCAAGTCATGTGAAAACCACCCTATTGTTACAGCAGCAAATTCTCAAAGTATCTTTTGAAACTGGTAAATGGCTTAAGATGGGGACTTGAAAAGCATGTGTGCTGTAAGCCATGCTGACTTCCAGGGTTTCAAGAAAAAAAGTTTTATCTTCTGATCCTATTTTCTGTGTTAAAAGAGGGTCTTTAACTTTTTTCACTCAAGATTCAATACATTTCATCTGGTGGTAAAAAACCAAGCTGCAGCTTATGAATTATGAGATACAGTATTAATACTAAAAGAGATGACAAATACACTTACGTGTTCAAGAATTCCTTTGCTGCTTTTTATCAGGTAGTGATTTTGTCAATACTGTTCTTGAAATCTTGTTTATTCTCAGTCCCTTCATTTCTAAGTAACACCTATGATTGCAGAAAGAATTACATATTGATAATTGTTAGTCTTGCAAGGGATGGTAGCAGATGTAAAGTATGATCTACCCTTAAAAATATTTTAATTATCAGTTGATTATTACCTTTTTTTTTGTTTGAAAATAATTGCTCACCTACTTTTTGAAGCTGGATAGCAGGATTTGAGCTGGAACAATTGCTTTTGGGCAGAATGAGTGGAAACTGTGTGTGATATATGTGGTCATGTATTTTTGTTTTTATGGTTCTGTCTTGGTTTGCTGTGTATGTTCAAAGGAAGGAGTATTTTGTGTAAGCACAAATGATTCTTTAAAACTTGATCTTCCTCATTGTAAAGCTTTGGCAGGTGTTTTGATAGCACTGCTTATTGATTGAAGAAACAATGCCATCTTTATCTCTTTTTTTGTAATGTCCTTACTTGCAAAAACACATAAAAATAATGTAACTAGAGCAAGGCATTTGCTTTGGGGCATAATGGCAGGAAGCTGCCACTTGAGGGGAATCAACCAAGATGTGAAATAGGGCAAAAGGAAAAAGCTGCAACATAAATACAAAGGAATTAGAGGAAGGAATTTGGAAAGCCTACTATGCTGTATTTGCTGTTTTCCACAACAAGGTGGAAATCCTTTGGCTTCCTCAGTTAGGAGGCAGCTTTAATATTTGTCTTCTGCTAAAAGGAGAGTGAAAGAATAATTCTGTTTTAATTTTAGCCAATGAGTCTGTGTAGCCTGCATGTGAACAGGAGCATGCTCTGTCAAAGACGATTAACCACTTTCCCCTGGCTTTCCTTGCATATGCAACTTTAATGAGAACCTGTGCAATAACTACCTAAATGCTGATTTTCTTTTGCTTTTCCTTAGTATGCTTCTTAGCTTGCATTGTAGTTGAAGAGCTAAATGGAGCATGGCTTTTTTCCATACATTCAGTAATTCATTAGGAATTAGCTGAAAATGGTAATACTTTAAGAAATACCATTTTAAGCACAGCTGTAAGTTTATGTAGAATTTGTTAAAAACAATACCTTTCTTCAGTTAGTACTTCAAAATATATGAGTATTCTGAGACCAAGTCTGTACTTTGTTGCAAAAAGCCCCAATTAACAGCTAAAATGTGAATTACAAGTATGTCTTAGACTTTTCCTGGAATTGCTCATGGTTTAAAAATGCATTCTTTAACCTCTTTGGTGTTTTTTTGTTTTGGGTTTTTTTTTTGTGGTTTTTTTTTTTTGTTTGTTTGGTTTTTTTTTTTTTTTTTTTTTTTTTTTTTTTTTTTTTTTTTTTTTTTTTTTTTTTGGTTTTTTTTTTTTTTTTTTTTTTTTTTTTTTTTTTTTTTTTTTTTTTTTTTTTTTTTTTTTTTGTTGTTGTTGTTGTTTTTTTCCTCTTTCACTGGTGCTTACCTTTCTAGAAATAATTTTGCTGAGGTTTCGCCAGGTGAATGAAAATGTATTTAAAGTTTCAGACCAAAGCAAAGTTGTTGATAGTGCAAAATGAGCATGGTATTTAATACTGATAATACCATCTCTCTGCAGAATAGCAGCAGAAAGATTGGGTTGAGATATGTTAACTGGTGCATGTGGAATTCTGCATCAAAGTAATAAAATTTCATCCAAAATTTAAAGAAAAATACAGCAGTGTGAAAAGAGCTTGCCTTTCATTAACAGAAAACAGTGTTGTAAGTGTATGTGCTATAACCTTCTGCATAACAGTGTATAGTTTTTCTACTGCAGATGTTGGGTATTAACTATACAATGTTAAGTGCACTTAATTTTAAAGTTCTTTGCTAGATGCTATCCTTTTCTCATTCTTTCTGCCTTTATTGCTATCTTAGTTTTAAACTCTTCCTCCTTATTTTGTAGACACTGCTCTCCTGTTCACTACTTCTTCTCTGTCTTTACGTCTCACCACTGGGCCTCTCTCAGTGTCTGTTTTCCCAACCTCCACCCCAAATTCCAGCTGTATATCTACAACCAATTGGTCAGGTAACTGTATATTTCTCAAGTGATGGACTCTTTGATAGAGCATGCTCTGTTCAGTCCTAGAAAGCCCAGAGGTTCTTCAGCAGGGGATGTATTTGACACTTGCCTCACTGTTTTCCAGTGACATAGATGGGGGATGAGTCCACCCTCAGCAGCTCTGCACCAAGCTGAGTTCATTCACTGCAGGGAAGAGTTGCCATCCAGAGGGTCCTGGACAGGCTTAAGGAGTGGGTCAGTGTGACCTTCATGAAGGTCAGCAAGGCCATTTACCAGGTCAGGGCAATCAAAACAGGCTGGGGGATGAATGGATTGAGAGCAGTTCTTCAGAAAAGGACTTGGAGATGCTGGTGGACCAGAAAATTGGATATGACCCAGCAATGTGCACTTGCAGCCCAGAAAACCAACTGTATTATGGGCTGCATGAAAAAAATGGCACAGGTCACTCTGTTCTGGTGAGACCCCACCTGAAGTCCTGCTTCTAGCTCTGGGATCCCCAGTGCTGTAAAGACATGGACCCACTGGGGCAGGTCTGGAGGAGGCCATAAAAAAATCAAACAGATGGAACACCTTTCCTAGAAGAAACACTGAGAAAGCTGGGGTTGTTCAGTCTGGAGAAGAGGAGGCTCCAGGGAGACCATATTGTGCCTGTTCAAGATATAAAGTGGGGTTATAAGAAAAACCAAGGGAGACTTTTTACCAAGGCCTGTAGTGATAGGGCAAGGGTAACAGGTTTAGACTGAGAGAGGGTAGATCTTGATTAAATACAAGAATGAAATTCTTCCCTGTGAGGGTGGTGAGGCCCTGGCACAGGTTGCGCAGAAAAGGTGTGGCTGCCCCATCCCTTGAAGTGCTCAAGGCCAGGTTGAATTGAACAGGGCTTGGAGCAACCTGGTCTAGTAAAAGGAGTCCCAGCCCATGGTAGAAGGGTAGAACAAGATGATCTTTAAGGTCCCTTTTAACCCAAACTATTCTAGTATTCTAATCTCTTATTCCCACTGTGTTCTGAGTGGCACACAGCTCACTTTCTTCCTACTGTCTGGTTGCTACTTCAGAACAGCTGCTGAAACCACTTAGTTTGAGCTTGAAGTCAGTATACCTTGGATAAAAATGTACAAGGTACAGGCTAGAGCAGCAGGTTATTGTTTCCAGGTTAATTGAAATGCATGGAAGAGATGTTAGCACAGAGAAATAGACTGTGAAATCATGCTGCTGTAATCTGAGTGCTGCTGCTTTTTCTTTGCTCCCCCACATTTCCAGCTGCATAGATGCCAGGTGTGCTTTTGCTTTTTTTTTTTCCCTGCTTTTGAGGGTGTGTACCTTTGGTGTTTGAACTGGAACCCTCTAGACTGTAGCAAATAGGAATGCAGTGTATGTGCCACCTTATCACTCTGTCCTTTTAAATCCCAGGGTTATAAAAGGGTCCACATTTTTGGCCAAGCTGCATTGATCCTCCTCTTCTTGTAGGTTTTATTGTTGGAATCCTCTTTCTGTCCCATCACTTCTGTTGACTTAACTTTCTTATTGAGTAGTCCTTGTGTGGTAATTATTTTCATGGTCATTTCATTAATTCACCTCCTGTTTGTGGTCTTCTGGTGTACGTCATTTGACACATGCTTTTAAGGAATCCTGCTCCTTTGCATCTATTTATTTCAGCCTTTCTCTTGCATTTTATTTCAACTGGACTTGCCTCCCTCGAGAGCCAGTAAATTGTGAAGAGCCAAACTTTCTGACAAAGTCAAACAGTGGATGAAGGAAGAAGAAAAAAGTTGGCTTTTGAACATTAAGATCATTGTAATAATTACCTCTGTAATGAGTTCCAAATACATGATGTGGTAGGCTAATTGGAACTGATGTGTCTGAGTAAGAGTGGATAAATACGATAGTGCTGGTGAAAGACACAAGATAATTATGACTGTCCCTGTCTTGTTTATAATGCAGTTATTGTTGGTAGTCTACATTTTTTAAATGATGCCAGCCTGTTAGTTTAGCCTCAAAGTTAGACTTTGTTTGATGTTTGTCTATAGAAAGTGATAAATCATGCACAAGCTCGTGGAATCTGCCATCATGAAGGTGGCAGATGTTCCAAGGACTCTGAGATGCTTCTGTTTTTCACCTGCTCTTGTTTTGACCGTCAGAAATAAGATTGTCAGCAAGTCTTACTGCCTTCTGAAACATTTATCTTCACATCATAGCTTGTTCCCTTTGTCTGAATCTGTCTTAGAGAAGGACTTGTCTGAATCTTAACCTTTCTGATCAACTGCCAGATCACTTTTCCAGGGAACAGAACAAACGCTAGGTGAGCAAACAAGAACTGTCCCTTAGGAGGCAAGACCTGCAGATTAGCCGGTTGGCCATTCCAGGGTTTTTTGAAATGTGAGAGATTAAAAAGCACAAATGAGATTAGGATCTGCTTTGCAGATGCTAAAACTTTGATGCTAAGTGTTTGGGATGGCTTGAAAATTATATATTATAGAGGCATTTACAAATCAAAGTATCCCGAGACTTTGAAGACAGCCTTTTATGTTACCACACTTTTCTACCAGTGACAAACTCTCTACCTGGCAAACCATGTATTTTCTGCACAGTGATTCCATGACATCTTAATAGGTTTCAGTGTAGGAAATTAATGCCTTGATAGACACTCCTCTCTGGACTTGGCATGTCAGAGGAAGTGTGTGCAGGTAATGTTGAACTTTCTTCCATTTGCCATCTGAAAAATTAAGTTCTGTGGTCTTGGTTACTTCAATGTTCAGAAATAAAACGAGCTGGCAAAGAGCTATTGTGTGCATACAAACCTATGCATACCTACAGAGTTCCATGAGAATTTCCTCATTTTTAGGGTTTCATGGATCACTGAGAATTCCTTGTCAGAAAGAACCTGCTAATTTTCAGCAAGGGCTTTACTTTTTATCTGTTCTTAAACTAGCAGCCAAATATGTTAGTAGCTGGGAAGAAGCAGTCCTGCATCCATATTCTCTTGATGCTGTCAGCTTACAATTAACATTCCAAGTGTGGCAATCCATGGAGATTATGTTTAAAGGAAGTAGGATTAAGACTTGAGCAATTCAAGGGAACTGTCAATACACAATCACCTTCTCTTATAATTACGTATTTGGAAAGAACTGTGGGGCAAATGAGGTTTCAATTTTTCTGTCATTGGGGTTAGTAAAAAGGTTAATTTTTCTCAAACAGTGTTTTCTAGAGGGTTCCAGTTTAATACCACAGGTATTTTTCATGTCCTGAAATTGGGAACTTTTTCTGTTCATGTTAATGAATAGCTTGTAGCACTTCTAATGATTTTAAAGATTTTTAAAATGTAAACAGTGTGTTTACAGCATGACATAAACTTCGCTTTCTGCAGAGAAAAAAACTTGTCTACTTGTGGGGGATTTTTCAGCAGCACGTCAGAAACCTAGGAGACAGTCGTTAGTGTGAATATTATCCTAGAAAACAAATTGAACAACTACAGCTCTGGGCATGGTGGCAATAGGGCCTCTGGGTACTGGGGACTTGGAGTGTGGCTGGCTGTTTTCCCACTGTCCTCCCTCTGCTTGGCAGGTTCCTCACGAAGCGGGAACAGAAGCTGATGCAGCGTCGACAACACGCTGAGGAGTTGTTGGAGTGGAAGCGCCGCCTGGATGCAGAGGAAGCAGAAATACGGCGGATAGAAAAGCAGGCTCTGGCTGCCTGGGACAAAGAGCTGCTCAAAACCAAAATAGCCAAGAAAGAGCTGGTGGGGGATCAAAGAACTGAGCCCAAAGGTAATGGGAGCTCAGGGGAAGTGATGCAAATGGCAGGAGTGAAGCATGATTTGACACAGCAATTGCTTAGGTTTGCACTTGCTTCCTTTTTTGGTGTTTTGGTGGTGGTTGTTTCTGGACACTTGTAGAATCTCAGTTTCTGCACTTTCTACTGCCTTCTGTTAGCTTGTTCTTTCAGCCCTATTTTACACCATAGTGAAACATGTATTTCTCCTTTGCTGTGTGTCTTCTCAAGTGAACAGCACAGCATCAAAGCACCTGTCACTTCGGCATACAATTTAAAGTGTCTTTCTGTCTTTCAAAGCAGAAATATCGCAATACGGCATGATTTTTTGCTGGTAGTCTTCTGAACTTACATTAAAAACATTTTCCCCAGATCAGAGTCTTTCCTTGTTATCCTGAGTACTGTTGGTGAGGATGGCTCCTGTCAAGGGCTACTTTGCCCTTGTTTCCAAAAAATTGAGAACAGTTGTTTTCTTCTCTCTGATGTTAATGCAACATAACTATTTGAAATGTGCAACTGTGCTGGGATGTAATCAGTATAAATTATGCTATTGTGAGGAAAAATTAAATTCCCAGGTGTTGGGAGCTACAGCTTTACTGTTCTCTCTTAAGTGGACTAAACATTCAGCATGAAGCACAGAGAACTGGAATGCAGTGAGAGAAAATAATCAAACTTCAGGGATTCTTCTAAAAACAACTGGTTTTCCTTTTTCCCCTGCTTTGCTGAGAGCAGGCAGCACATCCTTTGAATGTTCAAAGGGAATTCAGAATTATGCCCTATTACACTTGTCACTGAAAACAGTCATGTGGATTTCAGGCATTGTAAGACATTTTAAAGATGATACATGTATGAGTCAGTAAGTTCCAATGAACAAAAATTCAGCATGAATACTGAATTCTCATCAGTATTTGAGAAAATACACTTACTTTCTATTAATTTGAGCTACCATTAAGCATTAAAGCACAGACCTGCTCCAGAAGTTACTCCTTTTTCCCAGCCTTTGCTCAAACATCAAGCAGTTCTCCATGGCTGCCTCAGTAATGCTCTGACTCCCACGGAATTTAGTAAACAGGAATATTGAAAACCCAACTTATTATTTTGCTTGTTGCCATTTGAGAGACTCATGATGAAATCATAACATTAAAATGTTTTCTGCAGCTACTGTAAAGGAAGCAATCAATTCTAAATTCAAGATCTGGCTTGTATATTATATGCTCCTCCATGACTTCTTCAGACTAATAGTGACTCTTGCTGGTGTATGGTCAACTGGAAGGACTGGTTTCCCTAATAATCTTTGTGGAGTGTACTGTCTGGAAAATGTTGGAATATCCTGAAAACCTTCTTAATCTGGATATTCAACAGTCACTAAGAATGTGAGGCAGTTTTCAGTGAATCCTTTAGGTCAGAAAATACCTCTGAGGTTGAATCCAACCTCTGATCACCTTGTCAGTTAGACCATGGCACTAAGTGCCAAATCCAGTCATTGTGTGAACACAAATCATAGTCCTAAATTCACTGGTAAACATGCTTATTCTTGCTAAATATTCTAATATCAGTGTCTAGGTGAGTGAAATAATGCTTATTTGACATGGATTGCTGCAGTTAATACTTTATATGCAGGCAGCATATAAAGTATGCCTTCAATCTTATGCCTTCAGCCTCTGCATATAAGATGTGCAAGTTTTTATGTGCTTTGTTTTTTCTCATTATATCTCAGAAACTGCTAGTGAAGAAGAGTCTCCAGTGCCTTCTTGCTCTCATTTGAACAGTGAAAGCTCTATCCCAGAAGATCTGGGCAGTCCAGCTGCTGAGTCTGTCCCATCAGAGCCCATGGGCCACACACAGCCAGAAAGCCCAGATCAGACTACTATTAATGAAGAAATGGCTTATTCTGAGGAATTCAAGTCCTCTACCTCACCTGGAAAACTTGTGAGTGAACTTTTCTTATATATGTACTCCTATACTTGTGAAACGCTGTCGGAGAAGTAGCAAGTATGGCCATCCCAGTTGCAAAAGCAGAGGTTATTAACTAAATCTATTTTCTGCATTTGTGATACCACTTCACATTACTGTGAGTAGTCACTGTGATCAGGCATGTTCTTTGAAGTCTTGAGGAAAAATTGCTTCCGCGCAGTTTGCGTGTTTTTGAACTTGTGGGTAGCCTTGCAAAACATTTTGCGTATGTCCCATAGGTATGCAGTGTTAAGTGCTGGAACACTGACCCAGTTTGCCAGTCTGAATTAGCTGTAGGCAAGCTTATTGCCATTGTGCAAATTCTTTGAGGCCATGGAAACCATGCTCTTTTCTTTATTTGCAAATAATAAATCCCAGATATAGCTATAGGATGAAGAACTGAGCTGTATCCTCATACGCAGTCCTTTGGGTTTCAGTTTGTCAACTTGCTACTTAATTCTGCCTTGTTGTTCCATTCCAACTGTTATTTCTACTTGGTGATAATTTTCATCAGTTTATCCTGATAACTTCGCTCTGTGCTCAGTAAGACAGGAAAGGCAGTGCCCGTGGGGTAAAAAAACTGCTAATCTAGACTTACTGCAGATACTTTTTTGGGGTGTTTGATGAGGAGATAGTGAGGTAAAGTGTTTCATACGTGCTAGAGGTTATGATTTAGTTGTCTGAAAGGTTTGTCAGATAATGTTGAAGCATTAAGCAGAATTTTAGAAGAATATATGCTTTTTTGAATTTTTTTGCCTGGCCTCAGAGAAATAGTGCTCTGTTGTTTCACTGATTTGGATGGCATCTTGCACCCCGTACATGAATGAATCCTTTCGATTTCGTTAATGTATTTACTAGAAGTTCCTATTGCCCTGATTGTTACCAAGTGAGATGACATAAATGTATTGAACACCTGTGAGTCAGAGCCATGTCAGTTCACTTAGGTGGTAGTAAAGTAGCCTAAGCAGGTTTATTGAAATGTAGACTCAGAGTAAGCAGTCAGCTACTGCTGCTCCTGATATTTGTTTTGCCATCTAGCGAAGATGGCAAACTGTACAGGTACCACTATTTATGTGATGTTCTCTTGTCATACTGCTCTTGTAACTGGCTCCTGATGATAGTGATCTCCTACTTTCAAACTGCAATTACTTATTTATCCTTTTCTTCTTCCCTAGTCTCCTCCCAGAAGCAACATATCTGTATCAAAGCAGGACTCCAGCAAAGGTAACCACAGAGTTGGAGGACAGCTGCGTTCCCCTGTGAGGTCTCATCAGACATCTCACAACTGGTCTGATGAATCTTTATCTATGACACAGTCAGGTAAGTTTAAATTGCTTTTTCAAAGCTTTTGCTTTTAACAACTAAACTTACATCACAGACTTAAATGTAGGGAGGCAGACAAATTCCTGGAAATGGCCAGGGTTTGTGGGAGTAGATTATGTAATTTGATCACTTCAGCTTAAGAAGTTCTGTACATTACCTCTATTTTAGAAAGCAATGCAGGTTCCTGAAAACAGGTGTGAAGAAGGTAAGAGTCAACAGTTAAGGATGGTCCTGGAATTTAAAAATACCTCCTTGTGCATACAGCCTGCCTCCAGGAGCAGTTCAGCATGCCTGTATGAGTGAGTCCTTTGGACCTGGACTACCATGAGCACAGTCAGTGGATGCTTTGGGACTTTTGTTTTTATTTTTGGAGGAGGGTTTGATCTGTGTGCAATAAAATAGGGACTAAGATTGCATTTTGAGCTATAAAATACAAGATCTACTATACAGACTCCTTATACTCTTTTATCCAATATCCAAGGTGGCTGCCAGGAAATCCTGAGGGAAAGAATATTGGAAGTGGAGTGGCACAGAGCATCCATTTCCCTGGTATTCTCACAGTGTGTTAATCATGTGGGTTGCTGGTCTTCTCAGCCACCATCATCCACTCTGTTCAACCTGTGAAGTCTGTTTTGACTCTTTCCATGCTTTTAATCTTTAAAATGTCTTGTATTCCACAGCGCAGTTGATACAGCATCACAAAATCCTTATTAGCAAATGAGGTGGCATTTTCTTGCTTTTTTGCTTTTTTTAATTGATAAGTCTTTGGTGGAAAAATAATTAAGAAGCTCTATTGTGTGTACTGGCTGTTGTTTGTTACAGTTGGGTAACTTACTGTGAGAACTGAGTATGTAACACCTAGGTATTGAATCTGAGTAATTTGTGCTTGGATTCTGTCTGGAGAGCAGTTTGCAACACAGTGAAGCTTTTCAGCACCTTGATGAAGATATTTTCAAGCTCTGACTGAGCAGCCAGATAAGGAAGCCATTATGAAATGTAGAGCAGGCAACAGTGATCATGAAAGTGAACTTCTGTAAAATAAAGTACTTTCAGTCTTTGATTTCAAATGCTGAAGAAAGGTATAAGAGATGGCAAGGCAATCGGGCTGGTGCTGGTTTCACAATAAATCATTCCACTGTAAAGAGACAGATGTTCTGAGCTGAGTGGTAATGAAGTCACTGCCCTGTCAGTCTGATGCATGTGTAGACAGGATCGTCACAGATGAAAGCATGTGCAGATCTTTCTCTTATGAGCTGATCAAGAAATGCCATAATTACATAGTGATCACTTACTATTTGGGTGGAGCTGTTAATTACAGTGGCATCACAAAGTGCTCCTGATTAGCAAGTGAGATTCCATTCTTTTTGTTTGGTTGGTTGGCTTTTTTTAATTCTTTAAATGGTTAACAACAGTTGTTAATGAAAACAAGAATACAGTAGTTTGCATTTACTGGCTGTTGATGGAATCTTTCATTATGATGGTTTGTTATCTTCAATGTGATGAATTAGTAAAATGTCCAGCTGTTTGTTCTAGCTGACCAAAACATACTGGTGATTTACTTTCCAACATACTCAGTAAAGTATCTGGCATTTTTGAGCATCCCAGGCCTTTGGTCCTGAAAACATTACGGGCGATACTGAGCATTAGAAAAACAAACCCACCCAAGTCCTGCTCTTAGGAGCTGCCGCTGGTGCTATAGAAGGTGAAGGGACACATCAGCCCAGGGAGGAGGCTCCAGTAAAGCTATGTCAGATAAATATTTTGAAGAGGTTTTGATACTTAATTGTGGTACCGCCAATCTGGGACAAGGATCATGTTTTACACTATGTTGGTATTCATTTAAAATACGAAACAAGCGAACATAGTCTTGTGGGTGGAAAAGAGTAAGTAATGATAGACTGAGGCAGCCTTTCTGTAAAGTCTCAGAGACTAAGGGGAAATAAGGAAGTAAGGAAAGCGGTCACAGTGAAAATAAGGAAAGCAGCTGAGCTACTGGTATGGAATGGTTATCATGCAGAGACTGGATCTGAGTATCTGGGCACAAGAGGCAGAACGTCATCAGAAGGACTGGAAGACCAGGTTGCAGGGAGTTTTGGGGATGGGGAGGAATGGAGCAAATCTTACTAAAATTGCTAAGGATAATGATTAAGAAAAAAGTTTTCAGGTGGAAAACAGCTGCAATCAGTAATGGTGTCATAGCAGGGTTTGTAAAACTGAAAGCAATTATATGCCAAACAGAAGCTACTGAGTATCCATCACGTCTTTAAGTTTAACACTGCCCTTATTCACCCTGAATAAATCATCCCAAGGTCTGACAACAGTGAAAATCTCTGTATTGTTCAAATTGGTTTCTATTCCAGCTGTTGACCAGCTAGGTCTACATTTAGTGTAGGTGACAGAACATCTGAATGGGCCAGAACCTTAAAATTGGAGTCCACTGTTCCAAGTGCAATTCTCATCAATGAAGTGTACCCTGTAGCTTAAAACTTGATATTGTAATTGTAAACAAATATTTCAGCTGTATTTTCAGTGTGTTTCTTTGGAGTTGTAGTTTTAAATATGTTAGAAAATTAATTTCTGCAACACAAAATGTGACAAACAGTTAACAGTGAAGAGCATAAACATGAGTGGTTGATGTGAGTAAGATTGGTAACAAGTTACTGTATGTATTGAAGCTTTCTCTTCTAAACTAAATAAGATTAATAAGATAAATTGAGTAGCTTTGTCATGTTATGAAATAGTGTTGTGAATCTGGGATCCCAGTTCAAGAGTCTAAGGATGTTAGGATTAACATGTTGATTTTAAATTCTTCATTGTTTTGCTTGGACCATATTTTGTATTTATTGTCTGTTTATGACTTTGCTCAGAGCTGTTTTATAAAGACTAAAACTAAACTTTTTCAGAAACCACCTCTGATCAAAGTGACATTGAAGGACGAATCAGGGCCCTGAAGGATGAGCTACGGAAAAGGAAGTCTGTGGTTTACCAGCTGAAAAAGGAGCAGAAAAAGAGACAAAAGGAGAGACTGAAGGCCCAGGAAGCCAGTTTGATCAAACAACTGGAGGTTAGGAACAGTAGGAAGAAGGGTGAAGTAAATGATTGTTAGCCTTGGATAAATATCTACAGCTGTGAAAGACATTATTGTGATAGAAATGTGACTGTTACAAAGGATTAATGGTTTGGGTTGGAAGCAACCTTAAAAATCGTGTAATTCCACCCCACGTGCCATGGACAGGGACACCTTCAACTTCACCAAGTTACTCCCAAGCCCCATCCAGTCTGGCCTTGTTGTGGCTATTTAACTGTTTTAAATAATGAACCTGAGCCTCAAGGCAAAAATGTCATTGCCTTTAAAATGTCTTTCTTTAATGGGTTACTGGCAGCATTCAGGGGGCTTATGTATGTCTGTACAGAGTTTTATCCAAGCTTGGATTAAAGAGCAATTGATGCTCATGTACCTTGTTCTTGAAAGGCAAGTATTGACATTTCTAGGATTTGCAACCATAGAGCTTTAGAAAGTTAAATAGATTGTTTCACAGAGAAACCAAGTGCATTCTTTATTAATTTAATATGTTTTGCTTGTTGAATTGTAGTTATGGTTTAGTGTATTAACAGCTGTGATGGTTTTCCATGTGCAGTCATATGATGAGTTTATTAAGAAGACTGAAGCAGAGCTGAGCCGGGATCTGGAGGCATCACCTACAGCCAAACCTCAGATTAAAACTCTGACCTCGGCTGCTGCTGAAAAACCCAAGATCAAAGCACCACCACTCCATAGGTAACTGGGATTTCTCCTTCTTCTGAGATTATTCTGGAATTGTGATGATTGCTTCTTTTAGTGCAAGGAAAGCTGGGAACTGTTCTTCCTTAAATCACTGGATATTAGCAGTACTCTGTTGATGTTTGCTGCTCTGATCAGACCCAAAAGAAATAAGGTCTACTGTCCTTGTAATCATGTGCATCTCACTTTTGTCCTGGCCAGCCTTTTAGCTCCTACTTTCAAGTGTTTTTCTGAACAATAATTTTCAGTTGTGCAAGAATTGTGCCAGGTGGTTTGTATGGATTATAGGCATAAAGGACTTTTTCTCCCATTTTGGTCACTTAGTATGCCTGTTGCACTGTGTGAGGCACCCATTCATCTTTGCAGCTTGAATCTGAGTTTTAAAAGGTAGAGAATTCAACTGAATTCTGCACTTCCTGCTGTACTTTAAGCATTCATTTTCTCCAGCAGATGGTGCAATTTTAGTACATTCAAGTAAAAAAAAAAAAAAATAAACTGGAAATGGCTAAAGTTTGATTAGTTTTTTTGAAAATTACTTTCCAGGACTTGCCAGGCTCTTCTCTCTGCCTCTATTTCTGCTTTTTAAGGTCATAGTATGTTGACAAAGCAAACTGCTTATGTTATTGGTGTGGTATTATAATTACAGATGCTTGTATTTACATTTTAATACAGTAAAGAAAAAAGGGATCACACTCTGGTGTGACTTTAATTCATGCAATTTGATTTTTCAAATTTAGACCTGAGACTGCTAAAAACTGGAAATCACTGACTGAATCAGAGAGATCCAGAGCATCTTTGGAATCCATTTCAGAGCACGCAGGTATGTAACTGGAAGAGTCCATGCTACAGATGAGGAACTTGCAGACTGTTTTAAAATTCTTTAACCTTTTCTTTCTTGACTCAAGAAGAGGTTTTAAGAGAGGATGCAGACTTCATAAAACCGTAATGATCAAGCTGTGTTTCTCACAGTTTTTATTTAGTAGGATTCTGCTTTTGCTGTTCCCTGAATATTCAGTATTAGTTTACTCCTGCTGAGGTTTGTATGAAACCATAATTAAGTGACAACTTTTGTTTCCTGTGCCTTTATCACTTGAGGAAAGTAAGGAAACAAGAAATAATGAATAGGGGTTTCTTTAATATACTTTTCAGTGTTTTGCTGTTTATCATCATCTGTTCATTATATCTCATTCTAATCTTGGTTGTATTTGTGGCTTGCAAACAAACAACTGAGCCCTTGCCTTGGGGTGCTGGTACAAGGAACAGAATCTGAAAGAAAGTGTTAGAACCCTGGAACAGAATGGATGTTTCTCACATTCATAGGGCAGCCAGAAATATACATTCCAAAGCACCAGTTTGTATCATCTTTTAGTATAGAAACTTTGATGTTAATTTAGTTGCCTATGATTGCAGCTTTTACTAAAACAACACGGGTTATACAATCTGATGAAATTAATCTTTTCTGTTCCTTCAAGATGCTGTGTCATCAGGAACTGGGAGATCTGTGTCTGTGCACACGAAGAAGGTGACTGTGACAGATATTCATGCAGGAGAACCTTCTGGAACAGCTTCCTCAGTTTTAATAATACCAAGGAGTTCCAGAGCAGGATCTGGTGATTCCTTAGATAGTGTCCCCTCATCACCTCTTCTCAAAGACGTTAAAGACATCAACAGGATATCCTCTGCATCAGTGAACAAGGCTGGAGATGCATCCAGTGTTGATGTTGCCATTAGTCATAAATCTGAGATTACTGAAGATGTGGAATCCATAAAGTCAGAGGAATATGAGAGTGAAGGTTCTCATGTTAAGCCTTTGGAGAGTTCTCATGTCTTGTTGATGTTAGATAAAGAACAGGGGAGCTCACTGGACCTCTGCTCTGAAAACAAGCGCTCTCAGAAGGAGCCGTCTGATTTGGCTGTGAAAAGTCTTCATCCTACAGAAGAAATCTTAGAACAGAGACTGGCAGATAAAGAGGCTGTAAGTGGCCCAAGTGTAGAGGAGTCTTCTCAGAAACTCAGCAAATCTGCAGAGGAAAAAGGTTGTCCGCCTTCAGAACAACTCTTTAGTCAAAAAGAGCCATCATACCTTGATGACTTTGAGGGATCCTCCTCCAGTAAACAAGCTTCAGCTGAAGAAATGCTTCCTGAGGAACACTACAAAGATGACTTTGAGGGATCCCTTCCCTCCACTAACGCAGAGTCACTGAGGGAGCAGTCCCAGCGCACACAGGCCAGCAGGAGCAGATCCACCAGCCTGGGCAGCGACGGTGAGATCAGTGAGTGCCTCAGTGACAGGTCTCTCTCTGGCAGCATGCATTCAGAGAGGTTACTGGAACTTAAGTCCCCAACAGAACTGATGAAAAACTCTGAACGCAGAGATGTGGAGCCAGAACAGTCCCCTACTGGGTCACCTCTGTGGGCTTCTGTTGCAATCACAGAAGAAGTAGATAGCTTGTCGAATTTCAACATTGGTGATAGAGTACTTGTTAGTAAAGTCCAGCCTGGAACATTGCGATTCAAAGGGCTGACTAAATTTGCCAAAGGGTTTTGGGCTGGCGTGGAGTTGGATAAACCTGAAGGGAACAATAATGGCACTTACGATGGTATTAAATACTTTGATTGCAAAGAAAAACATGGTATTTTTGCTCCTCCTCAAAAAATCTCTCACATTGCAGAAAGTATCAATAGCCATTTAGACACAGATAAGGATGAAGACTCATTCTTTGATGATAGGCTGGAGAAACAACACAAAGCAGAGCAGAAAGACAAAGAAATTTCCAAACCTGGCAAAGAGGATGAAAGCCAGAGCAGAAATGCAACAGAGAACTATTCCCAGGATAAAGCTCCTGCAGACAGAGCTGTTTCAGAAGCTTCAACTGAGGAAAGGGTCAATGAGTTGTCATCTAAAGCAAACAGCATAAAGGAAGTTTCTGTAGCTACTGGTTCATTTGCCCAAGAATGGTCAGTGGTGGATTATCTGAAGGATGCTGTAAAAGAGGAGGCCAGCCACACTCCTCTTGTTTCCAGTCTTGTGGATGAGATTTCCAGTGTTCAGTTGGATGACATCTCAGACTTCCTTTCTGAAAAACTGGAGAGGCAGAAGACACTGGGAGAAGAATGTGCTGAAAAGTTAGATGATCTCTCTCCTAGCATTGTGGAGAAGCCTGCAACTCCACTTCTGGATTTACTAGCAAAAGAAAAGAGCCAGCTAGAAGCACAGCTCAGACTGCCTCTTAGAGAGGAGGAAAAGTCAAAAGACCAACTAGAAAAGGTCAGTTTGCTGACAGACAGTCTACTTAGGGATTTTGTGAAAGACACAGTCAATCAGCTACAGCAAATAAAGAAGGTCAAGAATGAGAAAATCCAGCTCAGCAACCAGGAACTCTGTGATGTGAAGGAAGAATCCAGTACCCCATCCCAGCAGGCTGAGAAGCGGATTCCAGATGGACTGAATAACTTCTTTCTGAGTTCCAACTTGGAAGATGACAGAGAAGAACTTTCCTCTCCAGACATGTGTCCCAGACCAGTGAGTAACAGACATCTTGCACTGATTTTACACGTTGATTGTTCTCTGAGTGCTGATGATTGAATCTGAGAAATGTTGTGTGGCACCAGTTTTTCTCCCAAGGTTGGTTAAGTGGTGTGTAGATGACTTGTATGTACAGGTCTTGCAAGTTCCTATGTATCCCAGTGCATGGCTCCTTTTAGTAACCACACAGCCTGAAAGACACATTTTGGCACACAAAAGTGAAAAATATGTCTTTTAGGTTGCATTCTGCTTCCACGTTTAGTCTGTCTTTAATCTTTACCCTCAGTTTTTATTCTAATAATGGTAAAATACCATGAGCTCTGAACTTACCTCTGTCTGGTCTTGATATGAAATAATAATCCTGAAACGTAATTAATTGCTGTGGAGGTCATTAAGGTGGCAACCTGCCCTATCCGCTGAACTAATGTATATGATGAGTAGTGGAAGGTCAGGCTTCCTCAGAACATTACCACCACTGAAGGCTTCAGCCTGTTTCACCAATGTGGGCACCACTTGGTCGCTGAAACAGCCATATCCTTCTAAAAGGTTTTAGGCTGTTGGTTTAGATCTCAGGCTGCTGGTAAGTGAAGTGAAAAGTTGTGTGTCCCATTATCAGTCTTTCATAAACAGGTAAACTTTAGGACACACAGTAAGCAGGATGCTCAGACTTTTAAGCTCTGTAGGAATCCTCTGAAAACATTCATCAGGAGTGGTAGAAACCCCAGATATTTGAATCAAGACATTTCTACTTTTAGTGTGAGCTATTTCTTAATTTGTCCAAGTATTTGTGCCTATATTGCCAACTGCATCAGTGAAGCAGTTAAAAATGTGAGCTGAGTAGACAGTGGTATGACACCACTTCCATATTTATTCTGTGTATCTTAATTCACAGGAGAGTCCAGTGTTTGGTGCCAGTGGTCAGGAAGAGCTTGCCAAGAGACTGGCAGAGCTGGAGCTCAACCGGGAGTTCCTGAGTGTGCTGGGAGATGACCAAGACTGGTTTGATGAGGACTATGGCCTGAGTTCCCGTAAGCTCCAGCAGAAGGAAGCTGAGGAACCAACAGTGCTGCCCCAGGTGGAACTGCAGAAGGTGCCAACAAAGCCATGTGAGGAGCCCCTGGCAGTCCCTCACACTGCAGTGGAGGTGGAGGGTATGGTCCACGCTGCAGCTGAGGAACTCTGGAAACTCAAAGAGCTGGGTCATGATCTTCAAAGCTGCAGCCTTCATACAGACCTTAGTGGCACTCTCCAAGAGCAGGACACGGACACGATAAACAAGCAGGTTTATAAAAAGGTACAGCCTTCTGGTGACTTGATCTTGCCCTTTGAATGTTTACCATGGACAACAGAAGACATAACCTTTACTTCTTTCTTTGTTAAGGTGGTATTTGATTTAACAAGAGAGATCTTTGGGGAAATCTTTGCTGAGGATCCTAATCTAAATCAGCCTATTTGGATGAAACCATGTAGGATCACATCTGCTTATTTTCGCCGAGTCAAAGATCCAAATGATCTGGATGAAATCAAGGTAGGAGGAAGTCTCTGTTGTGCAGGGAAAGTGAGATGAAAAACACTGTACTTACCTCAAGTGTTAGAAGATCGTAACAGGTGAATCCAGGAAGAGATGAGTTCAGAAGAGAAAGGAGATTATGAGCCTGAAATGATATTTGTCAAAATGGTCCTTTTTTACTCAACAGATTTTCTTCCCTGTCCTTTTGGCTGTTACTGGTTGCTTTTAAACCTCAGTCCTCTGTGTAGAACTGCGAATGACCTTGATCTTATAAAATTGGTATGCTGACAGGCTGCTGCTTTAGCAGATTTCCATGGAACTATGTATGGCTAAATTGGAATGGATCCAATGGTAGGGTTGGACCAAATGGGAGGAGATGGATTTTTTTACTCAGACACACACACACCTTTGCCAGCCTCACAGAGGACAGCAGGAGTTGCCCAGAGGGACCCAAAATCTGACTGGAGAGGACATTGTTTTATTTAGCAAACCAGAGGAGGTCTACTGTTACTGGTGGTAGTGCTCAAGAAAGAACAGAACTTCAGAAAGCTAAAGCCTGACCCAACCTAGGTTAAATTTATAGGGCTGGACATTTGGAAAAAACCTGTCTCCCTGAAAGCACTCAAGTAAGAACCTTCCATGTTGCTCATCAGGACACACATGAAAACTTCCACCTGTACTGTTTCTTCTGAAATTAAGAGGGGAGTTGACAGTAGTTTGATTAACCTGCTGAAGATACAGCATGTTAACTATCTAGAAAAGAAAGAAATAGTATCTAGATCACTCTGTTAGTTGAGAAGAATTTCAAAAGTGTGTGGTACAGGAGAGCAGAGACACAGGACAAGGATACTAAATTCCCACCCTGCTTTTCTTTAATGTTTTCACATAGTGTTTTGTCAGAATCTTCTGTTTGTGTGCTGTTGAATTGAAAGTTTCTGTTCTCGTAATTGCCACACCAGGCAATGTCTTTCCTCCTCACTCCCCTGCCAGCTTCTGGGATCAGTAACTGTCCTCCCTGTGTAATGCTGCCTGAGATACTTCCAGAGTAACTTTGATGCATAAACTCTGTCTCTGAGCTAAGTGACTTTTTAAGGGAGGTACTTTGTGCATACCTTGCGTTTCTTGGCTCAAAGTTGATAAATCTCACCTTTACTGTTCTGTAGAGCTTCATTGCAGCTGAAGTGCTGAAGTTGTTCAGCCTGAGGAAAGAGCCTAATCACAAAACAGACTGGCAGAAAATGATGAAATTTGGGCGGAAGAAACGAGATCGAGTGGATCATATCCTGGTAAGTGGATGAAATTAAGCAGTCATGTTAGCTACTGTCCACCAGGCTGAAATGTGCCATGTGAGTGTATTTTCAGTAAGGCTGTTTAAAGAATACAAAGTGCGCATGAGGTATTACAGAAGGTGTTTAATTTTAGAGGGTTCTCTGTTGACAAAATCAGAAGTCCAGTGTCAGTGAGGTAAGGTCGTTTGAGTGAATACTTTTATTTTGTAGTAATATTGTTTAATTGGAGGCAGTGGTGCAAAGAACTTTAATTGACTAGTGGATGCAGCTGCCACTGGGGCAGAGACAATTCACTGTTAATACTGCCTAAGATGGACCATGTCTGGCTGTGTACTAGTTTTTGAAAGTTACTTGCTGGCTTGTATTGCAGGATGATTAACATCTTTATTGGCTGTAATGATAGTGAAGGTTCTGCTTGAGAATGTGAGTCGTCATTAACACTGTGCTTCACTTAATTGTACTTGAAATTGATTCCACACACGCACACATATAAGTAACTTGGAGTTATGGTTTGTGTGGTCTTTTAATTGGCCATCACTGGAAGGTTTCCAACACAAGGTTTTTCCCAGGGGTTTAATTGTATGTAAATAGAATACCCATGTATGGGTCCCAATGCATCCTGATACACTTGATACGGAGGTTGTTGAAGTATGCACAAAAAATACCTGTATTTTGATCCCCAAGGGAAGTAATAATAGGGCTACTATGCTTTTGTACCAACTACCCAAGTTCTTTGCAACATACCTAGAAAAAAAAGTTCCTGGCCGGAAAAATTTTTTCTAGTTGAAAGCATCCAAAGTGCTTCAGGTGGAACAAATTTGAAGTTCAGAACTCTGCAATTTACATGTAGACCCAGACATCAAAGATTAATGGAGCTCTGGCAAATTTGGCTTAATAAATAATGTGTTTAGCTTTATTTTGTTCTCACAAGAGTATGGTAATGAAATTCTAGCTGAAGACTCCTTGAAGGTTGCAGAATGCCATGCCTTAGGAATAAGGGAGTCTCAGTGACAGTGCTAACAAATTTATACTGGAATGTGAAACACTATCAGAGAAACTTCTGAAAACCTAAGGAAATGGTGTTCAATTTACCTTACTTTCTTCAAGTCTTTATGAAACATGAAGTGTCTAGACAGCTTTCTCTGTCTCCTAGTCAGCCACCAGCTTCTCCTCTAAGGTCATGAGTTCTGTGGTAGCACAAATCCAAGACCAGAAGTGGATATATAGGTCAGTGCAAGACCTGCTGCCTACCCCCTGGTAAGTCACAGTGCAGCCTTAAACTGAGAGGTCAGTTTTAGAGTTTTCCAAATTCCTGAAAGGGAAATTGAGACTTTTTTTGTAGGCTTAGGTGCTTTAGAAGCTTCTTTAAAAATCACAGGTGAAAATGCTTTATTCCAATTTTTCTGGATATTTAGCCAGCACACACCACCTGCAGTATGCAGGGAATGTCATATGGGTGCATACATGAGCTGATTGATTCTCCATATTGTTTTACTGCTTGTAAAGGCAAAGGCTGTTAAAATAAAACATGTTCTTTTTAAAGTAGAGATTAGTATTCTTCTGTTATTTGCATTTAAACTTTGAGCACAGTTTATTCCTGGTTTCTTCATTTCCCCTTTAAGTAAAATTAACCTTAAAATGAAAACATCCCTTGACAATGTTCTGTTCAGACAACCTATGTATTTTAGTGACTTTGAGAGGATTGAACACATCTGGCTGTCCAGTACTGCCTGACCCAGGACCTAGGGTCCTAACTCTACTTTAGGCACAGAAACAAATGCCAGGCTATTTTACCCAGTTTTTACTCTCTCCATGATTGTCCCTGTGTGTGTCCTTCTGGATTTATCTTATTAAACCCAGTTCCCAGTGGAAAGTTCAACCTTGTGGGGAAGGGGCATGCTGGGACCTGTGGGTGACCATAGTCAGCTGTCACACCCGCTGGGAACTTAGGGGGAACAGGATGCCCTTTGTATCCTTGCTCTGCCTTGAGTTTTGCTGCTTCCTCCAATCACTGCATCATCAGCTGCATTTTGTCTGCACTTCCCAGCATTGGCACCAGTATGGTGTCACCAATATGCAGCCATGTTTTAGTGCCCAGTGACAAAAATCCATCTTTCTCTTCTTTTTGCAGCACTTCCAACTTTGTTCAGGCATCCCTGTCTTCAGAAAGCATTTGTAATGGGATGCCTTCAGGGATCTCTCTTATCTCTTGGAGTCTTGCTCCAGTGACTGACATTTACCACAAATCTTGGCTTTCAGTAAACAAGTATAGGATGTTCACATTTATGAAAAGCTGGTTTGTTTAAAATCAAGTTAAGGGAATGTCCAGGTGTTTGCTTTCCTCCTCTATGTCCCTTCATATTGCCCCTTTATCACATGTGTGCTGTCTGTTCTTTGTGGAGAATGTCAAATGTACACATAGACAGGTGCTGTATTTTGGTACACCGGGACTGCCTACACTTTCAAAACTTGTTTTTAAAGTACAGCATGTCTCCTTATTTAAGTTCAGGTACTAACAATAGGTTGTTTCCACTGCCTTTTTTCCCCGCTTGTGTCTTTAGCCAAAACTCCCTGTGCTGATCTGTTTGATTGGGACTAAAACTCTGGCATTGCTTTGCCTGCCAGCTCCCCTTCCCTTTTATCTGGACCTTGAGAAAGCACAGCTCACATGATACTCCCAAACCTATGTGTTCAGTTTTCACACCTGAAGAGCTCCCAACAGAGTGCTGAAAAGTGCTTGATCTTCTGGTCTGTTGACTTAAGACCCAAAATGTTTCTCTCCATGCAGAAACGCTGCAACAAAGCAGGACTGATCCTACCAAGCTGGATTAATTGGCAAGTCCACTTCCGTAGCACCCCTGATCTAAACCCAGGGGGAGGAGTCCACAGTAAGAAGAGTCTCAAAGTCTGCTTGTGTGCTCAGTTGTGTGTCTTCAGATTTCCAGGCACACTGAGAGCTGTGAGAATGCTCATGCCCACCTTCCTCCTGCTAGCATTGTTCCAAGGCACTAGTTTATATCTGGGTGTTTATTCTTTTCAGCCTCCCAAATGGTCTAGTGACTCCTTAAATTTAGGTTATTTTGGAGGTGTTCACAGTTTTGAACAGGAACCTCCAGAAATTGAAACATGCTAACTCACTCTCTAAACTCCCTTCTGATTATATTACTTTAAGTGTTTGGGGTTTTTTTTGAGTGCTGTGACATTTATCAGATGGCCAGCAGGATCATGTGACCGTGTTATCTCTTGGGTTTTCTTTTGCATGTATGTCTCCTTCTTTCTTTGTGGTTGGTTGTTTTGTTATTTTGTTGGGTTTTTTTTAACAAAAAGTGTGCATACAAATGAAACATCACAGGGGAAAAAAAAAACAAAAACAAAACCACCACACAGTGTTGCATCACTATTTATCTTTTCCTGTAGGGTGGAATTCAACTTCATTAAAACTGTAGTTCTCCTGACTTCGCCCAAATGCAGTGTCTGTCTGGTGTAGAGATCTTACTTCCTGGTATCAAATATGTGCAGTTTTTCTTTTGTCATGAGAATGTGCAGGAATTTAAGTGCTAGGCATGTACTGAACACAAGGCAAAGCCCATTTCCATGAGCGCCACCCACAGTAGTTGTCAAATATTAAGCAAACTGTCTCCATTGCTTAGGAACACTTTGTGGTAACACAACAAATGGATTGAACCTTTCCCAGACAAAGGAGTCACAACTGCCTTGGCTCAGATGGCTGCAGCCAGGGCTGCAAAGCAGCACGACAGTGTCCTCACGTGTTCTGAATACACTATAAATGAGACTTGCCTGCAGCTGTGAATTGCACATTCTCTCAGTTTTCTGAAAGTATGCTTGAGGAAGTCCTCCTAATGCTAAAGGAAATTGTGCACTGTGTCTCTGAGAGAGAGGGGAATGGTAGAGACAAGAGAAAATTAATCCCAACACTGTTTTTCTGTGTTCATCATTCTCCTGGTGTTAAACATCCAGCCTTCCTCTGCCTGGATCAAGTACCTTCCCCAGGTATTCACTTTTTAGCAGTGAGGTGGCTGCTGACTTGGGAGGGTCAGGCAGAAAATCACATCAGTCAGTATCGTGCAGCTGCTCCAGTTTCCAGCCTTGGGCGTCATCGGTCAAGGTCCTTGGGCGTCCCCCAGCATTTGTCTCCACCCACCTCCTTCATCTTCAGGATCTTCTCCCATTTTCAGGATCTTTCCTGCAGCAAGGATCTTCACCTTTTCACTTTTGACCCCCTGTTTTATTTCGTAAGCTACTTCTGCTTTTGGGGAACTCTTCTTATTGGCACCACCTGTGCTTTTCATGACTTGTATCCTCTTGCTTTGCCTTACCTGAATAGTCTGTGATACAGACACACCACAAATGATCAGTCTCTGAATTGCTGCTTCTGTCTTATACCTCTTTATTGGTGGGAGGACTCGGGACATGTTGCTGTTGTTTATTTTATCAAAATTTACAACCAGCAGGTCGCAGGCAGCACACTTCTGTGTCAGAGTTCAGGAGTCTGTTTTAGACATTCAGCCCCACATGAACCCACACCCATTGTCTGCCACTTGTTAGCCTACCATTTAAATTATTTTTTCACCTACAACACTCCTTCAAAGTTTGATTGCCAATAATGTCGTTTCTTCCTTATTAGTAAGAAGTTTAATGAAGCCATTAATGCCTCATGTTTGACAACTGTGTGGGACAAAGGCACTGTGTGGTAGCACAGATTTGTAAGCAGGGAGCGTGACTCTTCCAAAGCTGTTTGCAGGGTGAGATCCCTGCCCCTCTCCCCAGGCTCTTAAGAGAGGAAAGGAGCTGTCACATGAAAACCCTGTGTTTAACTGAGGCCTTATGAATGGCTGCAAACCCTGTAGCAGTGCCTGTTCCCCGGGGTTCCCATAGCAGCCTGTTCTTGGGCTTCACACTGTGCTTGGGTTGTTGAATCATCATTAAGCTGCAGCAGCTGTCAGCTTCAAACCAGACCAGTTTCTGGGAGGTTTAGCTTCAGGCAAAAGGAAGAGAGGGTGTTTGGGCCATACCTCATGTTCTCTCCCTAGGAACTAACACTATTACATGTTGGGTTAGTGGATTTTTCAGTGTGTTTAACCTTAGTTTGGCAGTGTTTAGGTGTCCATCCCACTTGTGCCATGTAAATGTATTTTGAGTTCAGAATGTAAGATTTATAGTCAGAGAGCTTTCTGTTGAAGCTGAGCAGAATGAAGGGCTTTCAGCAGGTTTTCTTTGTTGTTTTAAATGCAAGTGATGTTTACACCCATTCCTCCTTTTCTAGCTGTTTGATCTTTGTTAGGGTGTGTCTGTAACACTGAAACAGTCCCTAAGACTACGTTTTATCAAGTTTAATTGGAGATGTCTAGTTTTGGAGACCCTCAGTAAGACTTGATTTGCTAAATGAAATTATATATTTCAGACTAATAACTAAACCACCTGTCCGTGACCGATAAAAGAAGATTTTCCTTGTCAACCATTTAGAAATAAAGGAAATAAGTACTCTTTGAATGTAATGGTACAGAATTCCATTTGCAATAATGCTGTCAAATCCAATGAAGCATGGAGTATTCTGTGCAAATGAGTTACTATGCTATCTTAAAATACATGCCACCATTTTGTCTTCCTCTACAGAAGCATTGGAAAAATTAGTTGTTTCCTTAAAGTTCCTTAAACTGAACTGCAGTAAAGTCTTTTCTCCTTCCCCTGTTCAAGGCCTTTGCATAATTTCTTAGCAGTTTAAACCTCATGGAATCAGCTACTTGCAAATACATAATTAAAGACTCTTTTAATGAAGCTTCTGCTGTTGGCCAAAAATATCTCATTAGCTGAGTTCTTTCAAGTGAAAAACCTGTGCAGAAACATGAAGTCCTTTAAAATGGATGCTACAGTGAAAGGTGGAAAATGTTCATACAGTGAAATAAGCCTGGTTCGCACAGATCTGTGTTCATTTTGCTATTCCAAGCGTTTTCTGTAATCTCTTACAAAGACAGATGTGTTGTTGGCAGATGCACACTGTTTTGGACTCTTTCTGGAACTTTGAAGGGCATATTAAATCCTAGAGCAACAGAATTGTAATGTTTGTGTTGCCTTTCTACCCTCCAAGGTGCAGGAGCTCCACGAGGAAGAAGCACAGTGGGTGAACTACGACGAGGATGAGCTGTGTGTAAAGATGCAGTTGGCGGATGGGATCTTCGAGGCCTTAATCAGAGACACTGTTGATGTACTGAACCAGATAAACGAGAAACAGCGGAGGCTGCTGCTTGTGTGACAGCGCTGAAGTGAGCTCAGAACCACGGAGTCAGGGCCTCTCTGAGCCCTGACCTGCTCTCCACCTGCACCTGCTGCAGCTGAACTGCCACGCTCAGGGTTTCGAGGCCATTCAGATGTGATGAAAGGAACCTGAACGTGCATCCGCTGCCACTGGACACCTTGCTCGGGATTTATTGTTTGGAACAAACTGAGCCCACACTCGAGGCTGCCTTGTGGAGCACTCAAGGCTGTTCGTGTGCCAGTGCAGTTATAGCACAGAACTGTCAGCAGCCCTCTGGAGCCCTGGCCTGGGGCTTTGGCACATTCACCTTATTCCCTGAAAGGGTTGGGTTAAGTTGGGATATTGGCTGTTCTGCTGGAATGGCTGTCAGCCATCAGTACTCAACTTGTCTTTAGAAATGTGAGGAATTTGGAGTAGCAACAGTTTGGTCAGATTTTGGTCATAAATGGAGACTTACCATACTGAACAGTGTTTTCATCTAAGCACCTCTTTTCCTTCAGCCCTAACAATGTGCATCAGTTCCTTCTGCTCCAGAGCCCCTTTAATTCACTTCTTTGTGAAACTGGTTTTCATTGTTCTTCTGTGATGTGGTACCAAGCACGGTGGCCAGCCTTGTCCAGGGAATTTAGATGATGTTGCTTCCTGCATACAAGTAAAGAATTCTTGCTGCTTTGCCAATGTAACTTGCTTCAGTCCTGAGGTGGAGCAAGACAAAGGCCGCCTAATGTCAAGTGTGAAAGATGAGCCCATGGACAGCTTTCCTCCTACCGTGTAGCACTTATCTTCCTGGAGCACCAGCTGCTCCCAGATAGTGGATACTCAGGATTTTCTCAGGCACGAGACATGCAGGAGTGGAAAATTTTTCCTCACAAAAATTTGGCCTTCAATCCCTCAGCTTTCTCCCTCACTGTCACCTGTTAAGTCGGAGAAGCTGTTACTTGAACAATTTAGAGAACACAGTGTACTCACCAAAGAAAGTGGTGTCTGGTGCTTGACTGTCTGCATGTTTTGTGCTTGTGGGTTTTTTATTTATTTTCAGATAATTTATTAAGTGGGTTACAGGAGAGTGTCCTGTGCAGTTGGCTACACTGTCTTGTGTTTTGAGACGGATGAACTTGAGAGAGCGTCTGGTTTGGAACCTTCCAAAGCCCCGTATTCTTCACACAAAACCTCCAGCTTCTTGAGGCAGATAACGAGGAGGGTGAAGGTGAGAAGAACCAAACCTCAGTGACCAAGGTTTGGATGTAAAGACAGGACTAGGAGTGGGGCTTCACCACACCTGGTTCACAGACAATGGAGAGTTGAGGGGGCTGAGCTGAAAATGATGTGAAAATTCCCAGCTCCGTCTGTTTCCTTCCTTTCCCAGAACTTCTGTGCCATGGGCAGCTGTTACGTGGTTGGTTTGGTGCTGGATTCAACTGCAGTGTCCTTCTGCTGAGTGCTCATTCCCACCCTGTTCCTCCCATCCTTGTACTTTTCTTGGAGGAACACGGACAGTCTGGGATCAAATGCTAATGCCTTAATAGTGGATGCCCCTGTTTGCTAACCTGGGACAAGACCCAGAGAAAAGTCGGATTCTCCAGACATACTAGAGAGCAGAAAGACACTCTGAAACCTTCAGAGGTGCCCCAGAGATGCTGCGGCCCACAACAGATGTGGTGGGGACATCTCAACCATTTTGGTCGTCTGCTTGGTTCTTGAGCTTCCCACTGTGCATACCTCTGCTACTTCTCCAGTTTGAGTTTTCTTTTCCACCTTTTTTTTTTTTTTTTGGTTGGGTTGTTTAGTGTTTGGGGTTTTTTTGGAAGCTATCATTGGAATATTTGCATTTTGCACAATGACACACAGCTGGTAATTCTTCAGGGACAACACTGGGAAATGTTGGATTCGCCAGAGGTCCATGCAGATTCTCAGGTGTAGTGTTGCCAGCACCTCGCTTGTGAGTTAATGGGGAGCCATATCCATGGGAGCTTAATGAGTGGAAGAAGAGGAGGTATTGGTGGATGGGGACACCTCCAAGGGCATATGCCTGTGTGTCCCGCAGTGATGGCCCTTCTGGCTGGATGGATGTCTTGGTGGAGCATTGCTCAGATTTTTTTCTTAAGTGTTTAATTTGTCCATGTAAAGTGTCATGATGCTGAACCAGGAAACTCTTAAGACAGAAGCAAACTAAAGCTGCTAGATTTAACCAGCGTGGTGTCACTGAGTGGGTCACCGCCTCAGATTCCCTTTCCTGGGTGTATCTTTTCAATAGCAAGGATTGCTGTTTTTATAGGTAGCAATTAAGGAAAGAGGGCAGAAACCTGCAGTGTAGGTTTGTACCTGGAGTATCAGGTTAGGGTCTGTTCTGTAGATACCATGGCCAGTGTTGAGAAGGTTGCCCTGTATCTCCAAGGCTTTTTGGCCGTTCTGAGGGACTCCTGGGGTGTTCCCAGTCTGTCCAACACCAGGGAGGAGGTTGTGCAGTTGGGCCTGACAAGGAGATTGTGTACCTCCTGTCTCATTGGCTTTAGTACTCTCAACAGAAGCAGTAACTATTTTTACAGCTGTTTGAACAGAAGGAAGCTGTGCCTAACTAATGTCTTTATTCCTTTGCAGACATTGCCATTGATTTTTGGTAGCAATCCTTGCTAGGAACAACCCTAAAAAAACTTGAACGTTACGTGAATTACCTTCTCGATGCCTCGAGTGTGTTGAGTTGCTTTGAGTTGAGTGTATGTTCAAAACCTCGAGGGGGTTGAGTACTTGTGGACTGATTGCTGCAATGGTCAGGCTGGTAATGAGGACATGTGGGGAAGCCTGGGGTCCCACCAGCAGGCTGAATCATCTAATTCTCTCCCCAACCTTCCCTTTTATAAGAACAAGTCCTGGTTATCTTGGTGCAACCACATTAGAAGGCTCAAGGCTGAGGCATTTTGCTGAGACCCAGGAGCTGTTTGGGGCAGTGGCTGCCATCACTTTGGGGAGATGCCACTCCATTTTGGGAAGGATCCCAGAGCCAGGTGGGAGAGCCCAGGCTTGTGAGAACACAGAACACAAGTACCTCTCTCACAGCAGGATACTCCATGAGCCGAGCTGTGGGATATCAGTACTTCTACCTTTCAGAAAAGGCTTGTTGCTCACAAGGTGGAATGAGGGATTGAAAAATCCCATCTTGTTCCCTTTCCTTTCTTGAAAAAGTGGCCTTAGCTTTTTGCAATACTTGAATAAGTGTGTATCTGCAGAAGACCTTCAGTAGCACAGTGATAGAGACCTTTTAAGTGACTATTCTGCGAGGAACTGTGTGCAGTTCCCACTTTCATATCCCTTAGCTACCTTCAGAATATTAGGGAAATACAGTACTTTTCAGCAGAGAAACAGTTGAATCTTACAAGGTGTTTAGTGCATCTAGTGTTTACAAACCAACTAAAAATGGAGAAAAGCAAATTATCAAACTTATTTGTAATTTAAGCATTAAATGCAAGATTATATACAGATGAAAGGAATACTGTAATTAACCTGCATTTACTATTTTTTCCTTGACTTTGCAGAGCCTTTTGATACGCATTTGCAAAGCCGCCTTTTGGGAGGCTCCGTCTCCCTGTGTACTGTGTTGTGGAGATGCTGAAAAGAAACCTGTTTACTGTGTCTGTGTAAATAACCTGGTAACTTGGGGTTTGGGCCAGTTTCAGCTCATGTTCACATCCGCAGTGGCTTTGCACAGTAGACAGACCTGAGGATGTGGAGGGGTTGGGGTTTCTTTTTTGTAATTAAGAAATGTAAAATAACCAGGGTGGTCCCTGTGTACACCAGTGTAAATATATTTGGTAACTGAAATGTACTTTAAGAGAACAAAATCTGTAAATAAACTGATTTATAAATTAATCTTGTTTCCTGGTTTTTATAAAATGGAGCTTTATAATTACCCAGATGGTTGCTGATTCTGAAGGTGTCCTGGAAATTCAGCCCTTGTACGTCCCCCTTTCTGCCTGATGCTGTACTTGGGATGCCAATCACAGTCCACAAAATCCCATTAGAGTTGCCTTAATTTTAATCATAATGTTACTGGAATTTCCTTATTGTTAAGGCTGAGTGTTGATAAAACCAGAAAATAACACTGTGCAGTTATTGCAGGAGCACACTGCGGGAGAAAAACTACTCCTTGTACATATTTGTTTAAAATAGGTTTTAAAAACTCTCAGTTTGAAACATTTGGGAGAGGGAAGCTATTTTTATGCTAAACAACACTGTGGGAATTAAATTCTTCGGAGAGTCTTGTTGAGCTGCTATTACCAGCACCAGTCACTTCTTCACTCATGGGGCAAACTTGCTCCCTGGAAACTTCATGTGTTGGTGGAACTTTCCTAATCTTGGCAGTTTCCTCTCCAGCACAAAACCCCAAACTACTTTAACACGTGAGAGGTCCTGGAGCTCTGTAAGAGGATGGCTGAGCACTTGCAGTGCCAAACCACAAGTGTGTGGGCACGTGTCAGTGTGAGGTGTGTGAGCCCGGGAGCTCAGGTGTTTATCGAGACTCCTCAGTGCCTGTGGCTGCTGCTGATCCTGTGCCTTTTCTGTGTTTTGGTGCCTAAAGTCCAGCAGAAAAGTCTTCACTTTACTGCAGACTTATACAAAACCCAGCGTTGGTCTTTCCAGCTTGGAGGATGCTGCATGACTGTCTCCCTTCTTCCCTCTGCCTGGGAGGGGTGTGTGCATTAAATGGAGGCGGGCGGATCTGTGTAAGCTGAACCATTGCCAAGGCATTGCTCTGTGCTGAGCAGTTACTTGTTCTTCACTTCTTAAAAAGGTACCTCATCCTGGAGAAGGAGGAGGAGGACTTGCTGCATTCGCTGTGGAAGCATCTTTGCTGCAGTGCCAGCGTGCAGTAGGACTGGATCCTCAGTGGAGCCGTGCTGGACACACCATGCACAGCCCTTGCACAGACAGGAGCACGTCACAGCCCGCTGAGCTCAGGGGGTTGGACCGGCCAAACGCAGCGGTGGGTCCTTCATGTCTAAAGGACCGTGACAAAGTGATGCTGCAGCCTCTGTTCGCTCATTAGCGAGCAGCAGGAGTGCATCCGTGTCGCGGCTTTCCTCGCCCCGCAGCGCTTTTACTCCGTGAGTCCTGTATTTTTGGACAGTGATCTGCTTGCAGCCGTCAGCATCCATCCCGGGAAGTGGCTTAGAGTGCATTTCGCATTGGAAAAAAAAAAAGAAAAATTGATGTGTGCTTCTCTGGCTGAAGACTGCCTTCCTTCCGAACCGGCTGGAGCGGTGGGAGCGCAGCCAGAGCGCTCCGGCGGTGACACAGCAGACTGCCACCCTGCTGCTGCTGTCCTTGCCTGGCATGCCCCGCAATCAGCGCGATGAAGGCTCTCGTTCCCTCATCTGCAAGTCTACGTTGCTTCACTTTGGCGCTGACTTCCTGCCGTGGTGTTTTGTGCAACTCTTCCCGGAACCGCGGTCGACTTTGACATCCATTTCACCTGGTGCAACTCCCGGGTTGGGCAATGGCAGGCGGGTGCCTTCCCAGTGCAACGCTGGGTTGAGTGGGACTGGTCTGGTGCCTCCCTTCCCGGGTACCAGCCGCTCCCAGGGGACCTGGTGCCAGCTGCAGCCATCCCACGTTCTGAAATGCCTGGCAGAGCGCTGGAGCGCTTGAGGTGTTGACTCTGCTCCAGACTTCGCTGTGCTCTGCCTGGCACAAGGGTTTCTGCAGTGTCTGGGCTCTCATTAACACAGCCCTCGGAAGAAAAGGGGCTGGTGGGGAGCTGCTGAACGCCAGCAGGTTTCAGAATGCAGGAAGCAGAAGGAGGGGGGCTGCCCAGCCGCTGGCACCCAGCCCGGGGCATGGGCCATTGCCTGGCAGGAATGCAGATGAGATGTGATGGAGTTTGAAAGCACAGGGCACTCTCTGGGATGCGGGTCCTGTGGGGGAGGGAAAAGGCACCATGTGAGACCTGGAAAGTAGAGCAAACAAACCCGTAGCCCCAGGCCTGTACATTCTTGCCTCCTCCTGAAAAAGGTCCTGCAGAAATTTGGGGGAAAGGAGAAACAGAGCAGCTCGGTTTAGGAGGGGGAGGGCTGGGCAGGACTGGGGGCATAGCAGGGGGGACACCTGAAACATAAATCCATTCATTTGCCTGCCAGGTGTGCTGTGGGAGGATGGCCTGGAGCAGGTCTGGTGTGTTCCTGCTCTGAATGTTTCTCTTGGCCCCAGTTTTCCATCCTTTTGCTGCACCTGTACAAGACGTTCTGTGTCCCTTGGGCTGTGCTCCCTCCCCACTGTTGTTTCCTGGTGGCTTCCTCTTGCAGGCTGACCTGTCTCTCACCAGCCAGTGAAATCTAGGCTGACTTGAACTAGGATTTTGTCTGAGGATTTGCTGGAGGTGGAATTAACACCATTTCTGGGAGCATCCCAGAGATTTTATTTTCTTTTGTTCCAGTAAAAAAAAGGAGGCTGCAGGGGATCCCACCCTTCATGTTGCTTGACTTGAGGAGCTCAGCAAGGAGCCTGATCCAGTGTCCGTGTCCAGCTGCATTGCTCTGTAGAGGTGATGGAACCAGTGCTGCTCAGTGAACCTGTGATTGGGCACAGCAGTCCTTGGTAGTTGAGACCTTGCTTACGTTGCAGGAGTACTGTCACAGCGAGAGGAGTGCTCCGTTGTCATCCCTGTGGTATTCTCAGTTTCATGCGCTGCAATTAAACCACCTGCCAAATAATGATGTGGCAAATCTGGGTGGTGTGGCCTCCTCCGATCTGCTCCTGGAAACTGGGAAGGTGAGCTGGAGTGGAAAACATCTTCTCTGTGCAGCCTGGGTCACAGTGATCCTTTATGGCTGTTGGTAAAGGTTAAATTTGCAGGTAAAACATTTCCTACCCAGTTATACCAATAACAGTGCCAGTTCCTCCAGGTTTCCCCAGGTTCATCCGAAAAGAGCAAGGGCAGCATCACTGCCATCCTTTGGAGTAGGGATGAATCAGCAGAGGGTGAATAGCAGGGAGGTTGGTACTGCTGCAGTCTCTCTGCAGACTCAAACTACGTGAACACATTCATCACATCCTGAGAATGCACCCCGGATTTGCTTTTATGCCTCTTGTTATTACAGGCTGATTGGGCTTGGAAGGTAGAAATCAACAATTTCTGACCAAACCTGCCTCATGGAGTCAGCAACTCCCAGCTACCAGTGGGGGCTGCAAGAGGCTTTCCTGGTCCTCGTAAGTGTCAACCAATGCAGGGTGTGAGAAGCAGTCAGGGTTCACATCCATTCCATGTGTTACTCCCTGACTTGGCAAAGCTGACAGGACTATGGCACAGGTGCTGCCAGAGATCTTGTCTGAAGCTGTGTCTCAGCGGAGGTGTGACTCGTGCCGCCAGTGGAAAAGTGCCACTTGGTTTGGAATGTTGGGGAGGTGACAGGTGGCACAGTTTCCACTCACCCTCTGAGGCTCTTTGGAGATGCTAATTGGGGAAATTAGGCTTTTTCTTTTATTTACAGAAGGACTATAAGCAGTGCTGTGCTGCAGGTCGAGGAGGGCTCCACTGGGTTCATCATGGTCTCATGAAGCTGGAGAGAGAGGAAAACTGTCGAGTCTCCTCTGCAACTGGTATTTCCAAGGTACTTGTAGAGGAGTTGGATGCAAACTTCTCTGAACAGCCTCCAAAATGCCAGTGCTGTGTGACAGGGTTGCCATGATTGTACCATGAGTCTTGCATTGGTTGCGTATTTTCCTTGGAGTCAGTTCCTGGAATCACACAATTAGGTAGGAACGTGTTCTTTAATTTTCAAGGAAGAAAGTCCATTTCAGGATCTCCTTGGCCCTGCACCTTCACAACTAAAGGGAAGCAAGAAAGTCCTGGGTCAACTCACCCAGCCATTTTGAGCTCTTGGTGTTTTACAGACAGATTAATGGACTATGAAAGCTTTTTTCTATTTTCTGTCACTTCAAGGGCTGAATATATAAAACCCAACTGCTTTTTCCTCCTCTCCTCTGTAACCCAGCCCAGGCAACCTGAGTAGCTTTGTGTCTGTGAAAATGATCCATTTTTGGTGCACAAAACAAGTTCTACAGGGCTGAAATTATTTTGGTGAGGTCGTGGTGGCCTTTGAGGCTCTCAGCCTGTTGATGTTGCCCACGCCTCATTGACTTCAAGGAGATTCCTGCTGGGTGTTAGTCTGGGAAAGGAGATTTTAGAGCTGATGAGCTTAATGAACTAAAGCCACTGCTCAGCTGCTGCACAGAGACTTGTGCACCACGAGAATCTCTATGGTCATCCTTGGCCCATGGCCTTGCTATGTAGGAGTGAAGCACAACTCTTCCCAAAGTTAAGGACACTCAGGTTGGTGCTGAAGGCTTTGCTGTGAAAACCAAGAGGGTTCCTGAATGTGCCATGGGAGTCTAAAGTTGGGCTTTAGAGCTGTCTGGGGCTCTGCAGCCAGGCATCCAGGGTCACCCATAGCCAGTCCTGTGGCTTTGCTGCCTGCAGGCTCCACTGACAGCCAGAGAGGACAAAAGGCAGACGGCACTGGGAGAGTGTTTCTAAAACCTCTCCAGACTACTTCTGCTTCTTTATTGCTTTTAGTTCATCTTAGTTACTCTGAAATCCATCCTAAAAACGGTAGTTTCAAAATCTCTGCTTCATCTTTGACTTTCCATGCCCTGTCTCAGGGTGTTCTGCAGTGGAAATTCGTCTCTTCACAGCTGCCTCTCTTGCTTTGTGGTAGCATTAAAAGGAAAAAAAAAAAGGCTTTTTGGGCAAGTCTGTGCCTGGAAAACTCCACACCCTCCTGCTGAAGGAGGCTATTAGCTGGGGAGCCTTGGGGATGGGATGTGCCAGCTGGGCAGTAGGGTGGTGGGCAGTCCCCACTGTTCCCGGGGCAGCAGGAAGCAGGAGCATCCCCACCCCAGGGCTTTGGCAGATGAGCAATGCCGTGGCTCACCCCAAAAGGAGCCAGAGCCCTGGGGTGTGGGCTCTTGCCCCTGCACCTTTGGCTTAGGTGCTGCTTTTGCATCTAAAAAAGGGATTCAAGGAATTTGGGCTGTCTGGGAGGAAGGGGTGAGCTGGATGAGGAGGATGCTGGCAATTACGTTGGTGCTGAGCACCTCTCCTTCGCCTTTATAACCTAATCAAGCTGATGAGCGCTGAAAATAAAGGCTTTGACCCAGGGTAAGATAACAGTGATGACATGCTTAAACACGGGGATTTTTGCTTTTTAAACACCAGCTGGATGAAGACAAGTCCTGGCAAGGTCTTTGTCAGTAGTGAGGGACCACCTTTCAGAGCAGCCCTGCATCGGCTGGGCTGTGTGTGTCTCCATTCTGGTTGGACAGTGAGGTGTGATAATCCCTTAAGCATTTAATTACAGTTGGTAGGGCTGGAGCAGACCATCCTCTGTCCCGTTCCCATCAGCCTGGACCTGCAGAAGATGGGTGGGAGCAATCCCATGGGCTGTGCCCCTCAGGCTCTGTCGCTCCAAGCTGGGCTGTCTCGGGGGCCCTATTGCTCTGAAGTTGAACCTGCTGTGGAGCCCCTGCCCTCTGCTGCCCCAGCAAGGCTTGGCTCTGGCAGGCTTGTTTTTCTAGCATGGCAAGTCCGCCTGAAATACCTAGGTGGGGCCCAGCATGGATAATGTCCTTCCTGGGGACAGAGCCAGCAACCAGCCCTCAACAGCCATGAGCACCCCAGGTGTAGGGGGTTCCCTGGCCTCAGGGGCTGGGGAGGGAGCGAAGGGCTGGATTTCGGGGCTGTGTCCACCCCTGCAGTGCCCCGGGGCTCCGAGCAGTGGGGACCTGCTGCCTGGGAGCTGGTGACGTGGGTGTGTGCGTGAGCCAAGGCACGGCCCCAGGAGGGTGGAATCATAGAGTCCTGGAATGGTATGGGCTGGAAGGGACCTTAAAGAACATCTGGTTCCAACCCCCTGCTGTGGGCAGGGACACCTTACACTACACCAGGATGCCCAGTCCAACCTGGCCTTGAACACTTCCAGGGATAGGGCAGCCACAGGGCAAATTTCTGCTTTTTCTAATCTAAACCTACTCTCAGTTTGAACTCATTCCCTTGGAAGGGCTGGAAGGCTGTTTATTTTGGGTGTCGGAGCTGGATTTTGGGGGTGTTGCTGGGTACCCTTTCTGGGCATCCCTGGCAGAGTTGGGGTAAGGGCACGGGGATCTTGGGGCTCCCCATCCCATAGAGGGTCTGTTGGGTGGTGCCCAGTGACACCATCTGGTGTCACACACTGCCCATAAAGGTGGCACTGCAGTTTTTGGGGCTGAATCAGCCACCTGTGCCATTATGGAATCACAAAATCAACTGGGTTGGAAAAGACCTCCAAGATCATCGAGTACAACCTGTGACCAAACACAACCATGCCAGGGGCATTCCCTGCTTTATCAGAATGTTATCATTTTATGCCATCTGCCCCCTCACTGGAGGGTAACACTGCAGTGAGGGGTGTATTGGTGGCTCCCTCGTGGTACTGGGGGCAGGGGGCTGAAGGGCTATTGGGGGCCACCCTGTGATTTGGGGGTGCCAGAGAGGGGCTGGGGTGGTATTGAGCCCCCTCCTCCCTGTGATGGGGTGGTGCCAGTGGGAGGCTGGGCCAGGTTTTTGTGGAGCTGCCCTGTGATGTAAGGGCACAGAGGTGGAGCTGGAGCGGTATTTGGGGGCTTCCCTGCTGTGGGGGGGCTATGGGAGGTATTTCCCCCCCTGCTCCCTGCAATGTGGGGGGCACTGAGAGGAGGTCAGGGGGGATATTTAGGACTGCCCCCTGTGATGTGGGGACGATGGGAGTGTGGAGAGGAAATGGAAGGGGTGGTTTTGGGGGGCTGCCCCATATACCAGAATGTTACCAATTTAATGTCATCCATCCCCTGGAGGGAGGGTAACACTGCAGGGAGGGGAGGGTGCTTGGGGAAGGGGTGCTGCTGGGGAAGGATGCTGGGGTGGGGATGTGGGAGGGGTGCTGT
>VXAU01006167.1:84497-153965 GCA_013399695.1 Formicarius rufipectus
TCCGCTCCTCCTGCTGCTGCTGCTGCTGCTCGGGGTGCCCGCGGCGCGGCCAGGCCGCCTCTACTCGCCGTCCGACCCGCTGGAGCTGCTGGGGCCGGACGCCGAGGGGCGGCTGCTGCGCTCACCCAGCGCCTGGGCCGTCGAGTTCTTCGCCTCCTGGTGCGGCCACTGCGTCCACTTCGCGCCCACATGGCGGGCCCTGGCCCACGACATCCGCGGTGAGTGCCCAATCCCTGCCCGCAGCCTCATCCCCGCATCTTCATCCCCGCATCCCACCCTCCAGCATCGCCCTCCAATCCTCCCTGTGCGCCTCCTCCCTGTGCGCCCCCTCCCCGCGTCTCTGACCTCTTCCATCAGCACCTCGCTTAATCCCCCGTGTTCCTTCCCCTGCACCCTTAAATTCCCTCTGCATCGCTGTCTGTTCACCTATCAGCATCCCTAAATCCTACCCGTGCCCCTGAACCTCCCCATCAGCGCGACTAAAATCGCTCTTGCGTCCTGGTCCCATCATCATCCTCCTCTCCACCCACACGCTTAAATCCTCCCTGCATCCCCGGCCCTGCATCCTCGGTCCCATCAGCATCCCTGCATCCCCTCTACACGCTCCCCATCAGCACTCCCCAATCCTCTCTGCCCTACCCTCCTTCAGCACCCCAAAACCCCTCTGGAGGGTCACCCTGGTGGGAAGGCCCAGACCCCCCCACGGTGCCCAGGGCCTCCCCATGGATATCCAGGCCTGGTTTAACAGCATCCCTAGAACCCCTTCAGCCAGGAGAAGCCCAGGCTGAGCCCACCCCATGGGAGTGGTCCTGCTGCCCCCCCAGACCCTCCCGGTGCCCAGCATGGATAGGGATGGCAGGGTGCTGCGCGCTGATCCCAGCTGGCTTGTTCCCGGCTTTGACCTTGATGCCCGGCCTGGCTGGTGCCCAGCCCTGCCTGGAGACTCGCACACGCCGGTGCTGTGCCCCTCATCCTGCCGGGGCTCATCCTGCCGGGGCTCATCCTGCCTCCCCCGGCATCCCGAGGCGCGCTCGCCTTCTCCCTGTTATTGCCATAATTGGCACGGCGCGGTCGCTGCCGGGTGAGTCAGGGCTCCTGCCAGCCGGGCATCCCATCCCTCCGAGGGGATGCCGTCCCTCCCAGGGAATGCCGTCAGCGCTCCCCAACAGGGCAGGATGTGAGGAATGGGGTGCGTGCCCGAGCCCCGCGGGGGGAGGAACGCCGGCTCTCCTGGCCCCTCTCCAAAACAGGGTTCCCCCAGGGCTCCCCACTCCCGAATCCGGGCTGAGGACGGGGAAGCCGCCCCCGTGCTGCCCGGCATCCTCGCTGCCATTCCCACGGGTGGATTTTTAGTAGGAGTGGGCTGGACGGGGAGGATGCCAAGGGTGACCCGCGGGCACCACGTGTGGATGACTCCAGGAACGTGCCCGGCTCTGTACAGCAGGGCTTGTCACCAGCCCTCTCGTGCCACGGGTGCCAGGGCAGTGGGAAGCAGCTCACCTGCCCTGTCACCTGAGACACAGGACGGTCCCCACCTCCAGCATGTGCAGCACGGGCTCCATCCATGTGCTGACGCCATGTCCCTCCCTGTCCCACTCTAAGAATGGACTGGGCATTCTCCAGCCTGTGTCCTTTACACTAAAAAGAAGCCATTTCAGAGCTTTATTCTCCATTTTCCTGCTGTTTTTCAACGTCAGCTGCTTAAAACGCCTCTGTGTCCCCATTTCTTCATCTGTTTTACCCCAGGCACCTGCTAGTCCTCACTGGGAAGGTGGTGGAGAATCCCAAAGGGGGAGTCTCTTGGAAACAGGGGTTGGCTCTGCTGCAGTGCCTTGGCTTGGCTGCTGGTTTTGGGCTGGTCCCTCTCGGTTATCAACCGTGCCCTCGGTCTGGGGCAGGACAAGCTGGAGCCCATGTTCCTTGCTCTCCCTGAGCTGCGGTTTGCCATCCCTCCCCTTCTCCTGGTGGCCTCTTCCTGGGAGCTGGGGCAGACGCTGGACAGGCAGAACCAGCTGGGCAGGCACTGTGGGGCAGAGAGCTGCCTGAGCTCCGGCACTGGCGAGGGCAGGGCATGCAAAGCCGGGTCCCGCCTCACACAGCTTTCCCTGTGTTCCTGCCACCCAAAAAGTAGGGCACCAAACACCAATACAGTCCATGGCTCTGGGTGTTTGGGCTTGGAAACCATTGGCTGGTGTCCTGCGAGGGGTGAGCAGTGATTCTGGGGCAGGAGTGTCTGTGCCAGAGGCACGGCGGGAGATCGCTGCTGTCTGGGCAGCAGCTGTCTGGAGCAGGGTGTTTTCTGGGGCCAGGGAGGGGCTGAGCTGAGGTGACCTCATCCTCTCTCTCCCCCCAGAGTGGAGGCCTGCAGTGATCCTGGCTGCCATCGACTGTGCCGACGAGGACAACCAGCAAGTATGCTCCGACTTCGGGATAACCGGCTTCCCCACAATGAAGGTGAGGGCTGCGTGTGCCGGGCCCTTGCTGGGTTTCACTGTGCTTTGCCTTTTGGCCCGTGCCACTCTTGCTCAATCAAACTGACAGGGTTACTGCACCAAAATACTCCCTCTGGAGCTTTGCAGGCTGGAGCTGTTTTGCCCTTCCCCAAAACGTAGCTGTGGCTGGTCTGCAGCCAGCACAACCACTGGGTGATGGAGCAACGAGGAGGGGGAACACCAAAACGCTGCTTCGTGGCATAATGTAGAGGCTGGATCTGCCCTAGGATGGGGAATAGTCTGAATCCTGAGTTGGAAATGCCTGGGAAAGGCTGTTGAAAGGCAGAGAGAGGATACAGGCACAGGTTTTGGAGGAGGGCACAGGGATGCTGCGGGAGGTTGTGTCTCCTGGGAGGCTCCTGCGGTGGCTGGCAAGGTGCCATCCCTCCTCCTGGGCCTCTGCCCAGCCCTTCAGCTATGTCAATACACCGTTTTGCAGCACTTCCCACTGCAAACAGAGCCTTGCTCCAACACAAGCAGTGAAACCAGTGCACTTCAGGTGCAGTTAAAACCAGGACTGCCCTGAGGTGGAACAGGTAGGGATAAAAGTTTTATCAGACATGCCCTCAGTCTCAGCTTACAGGTTAGCTCAAGATGGGGTCAGATTTGGGGCTTTTCCAGGCAGGTGGGTTTGGTCCCAGCCCTACCCTGGGGTCTCACCAAATACCTGTTGCCCATGGGACACTGATGGAGACGTCTCCCAAGTCAGAGAGATGTTTGATGTGGCCATGTCAAGAAGTCACTTGCTTCACATCGCGTGTCCCTGCCAAGCACCTTTTGCAAACAGTCCCTGCTCCCAGCCCAGCCTGCAAAGCAAATACCTGGCTGATGCAACTGGGTGTTGCTGCTGTGGCTGTACTGTGGACACTGGAGCTGCTGTGGGAGGCCAGGAGTGGGGAAAACCCCTTTCACCTGCTTTTTCAGACCTCTGGAGCAGAGAGACAGTGTTTTCCAGGATTGGGAAGGTTCCACCTGCCTCCGTGGGACCCCTGGAGACACCTGCCCCGCTGCCTGCCAGTGCTCAGCCCTTGGCTGACAGTCTCCCAGCCCAGGCCTGCATCCCTCCCCTCCAGGGATGCCCCAAAAGATGGGAACAGAGCTGGGAGCTCCCTCCGTGGTGGCTGATGTCAGTTGGTGTGCTGCAGTGTTGTGGGGAGACTGAGGCAGAGCTGGTCTATGGGCACTCTCAGTCTGCTGGGCTGTACTGCCTCCCTGACCCACTCCAAACACTCACTCCAGCTTTCCTTTGTGTGGTTTTTTTTCCCCCTTTCAGTTCTTCAGAGCTTTTAGCAAGAAGGCAGAGGATGGGATAAGGATTACCAGTGAGTATTCAGAACCACAAGGGTTTTTACCCTGGGTATGAATGTCCCTGCTGCCCCCACACTCCATGGATATCAGGGAGCCCAGGTGGGGGTCAGCTCCAAACAGCTCCCCTTGACTCAGCTCATGGGACTGGCTTCCCCAGGGCTGACCCCTTGGCATCCTGTGCTCCTGCAGATCCCAGTGCCAGTGTCGAGGACCTGCGCCATGCCATCATCACCAACCTCGAGCAGAGCCAGGACTCCTGGCCACCTGCCTGTCCTCCGCTGGAGCCGGCGAGGTAGGGGTGGAGGGATGTGGGGGTGGCTCTGGTGGCCAGTGTCCCATGGGGAGCAGGTTTCTTGAGAAATCCTGAACCAAAACTGAGCATGGAGCAGCCACTGCATCACCCAGGGAGACACAGATGACCTGGCCAGGGTAGAGCCATTTGCGTGGCCCAGATGAGATGGGCCATGTTGTTGCATCTCCTAATGAACCTGCTTATCAACCTTAATTAGGGCAAGCAATTTCTGGGGACATAGCAGTGCCATGCCATACTCAGTGAGGTTTCTGGCATTAGGAACTTTTTACTGTCCCGATAAAGGTTTTTCTTGATTCTGTACAATTTTGTTGGGATCTGAGTTGTCCTTCCCAGTTGGTCCACTGTCCTGGGAGGGAGCCTTTGGATTTCCCATAGCAACGGTTGAGCCAAGCACTTGCTTCAGGTCTCTGGTGCTTCTGTGTCCTAGCCAAAAAACCACCAGCACTGGTTCAGGTTCACTGCTGTTTTTCCCCCTGGATGAGCATGCAGCTCCCTCCTGCCCTGCCCTGCCTGTGCTTTATTTTCCGCCTCCTTGGCTGACTCCTGTGGGTATTCTCAAACCATGTGAACTGAAACAGAAAATTGGGCTGGAAAGTTCAGCAGGGAGGAACTGCTGATCCAGTGGGGCTGAACCTTCTCCAGCACTCCCTGCCAGATCCCAGTCAAGCTCCTTTTGAGCAGGAGGGCAGAGCATCCTGCTGATGCCGAGGCACCTGCTGCTGCCCTCCTCTCTCTTGCAGCATGGAGGAGGTTCGCACCTTCTTCCAGAGGAACAAGGACCAGTACTTGGCATTGATCTTCGAGAAAAGCAACTCCTTTGTGGGCAGAGAGGTGGGTGTGGTTGTGTTTATCCCCCACTTCTCTTAGAACCCGTGTCCCTGGTGCCTGATAACTCCTGGCTGTCTTTGGCAGGGAAGTTCTGTCCAGTCAGCCTCCCTGCTCAGCTTGCACGTGGCTTAGCAGGTGCAAAGTTACACAGGGCATTAAACAGCCCTGCTGCATCCCTGGTGGGACTGGGGATCCCCCTGCCCCCACATCTGACCCTGGGGCTTGCAGGTGGCCCTGGACATGCTGCAGTACGAGAATGTGTCAGTGAGGAGGGTGCTGAGCAGCGAGGAGGAGCTCGTGGAGAAGTTTGGGGTCACCACCTTCCCCTCTGCATACCTGCTCCTCCGCAATGGCTCCTTCTCCCGCCTGCCTGTGTGAGTATGGGACGTGGCTCAGTGGGTCTGGGAATGCTGGTGGGGTGCCAGGCGTGTGCCCCATCTCTCTGTGCTCCTTTGTAATTGTTGGAGAGTTCATTAGGAAGGAAGGAGGCAGTGGCTTGGTTGGGAAGGCTGGCAGGGTGTTGCTGGTGGGCACTGAACAGGACTGCCAGCCCTGCCTGGAGCTAGGAGAAGGGAAGATGGCTTGTAGCTCAGTCATCCCCTTGCCACATCTGCCTGGGTCTGGCACAGCACGGCTGCCTGGGGCTCACCTCTGCTCCAGGTTGTGTGTCAGGATACCCACTGCCAGGGCAGGTGGAGAATGTGGACCACCCCACATGCACTCCCAAGGTCCAATTGCCCACCTCGCTAAGCCTTCACCTCCTTTGCTTCCTCCTTGGGGGGTGGGGGGCTGTTTGGGAGGAAAGAGGGACATGCTCACGGCTTCTCCTTCCCTGCAGGCACATAGAGGCACGTTCCTTCTACACCTATTACCTGCGCACACTCTCGGGCATCACCCGTGGCTCCTACAAGCTGAACACGACCACCACCAGCGCCTCCAACGAGAGCGACGTGCCCGCACAGATCAACGCTGACCGGTCAGACCCCCCGGCACCACTCTGGGGAACCCTGGGCTGGTGGGAGGAGGAGGATGAGGTGGTGCCCTGGCCACAGCTGGGCAAAGGGCTGGGACTGTGCCTGGGAAAACCCTGAGTCGTGACTGGGTGTCTGGGGGTGTGGGTTAAGGGGCTGATGGAGCCTCGTGTCGCACTGCCCTCCCCAGCTCCAAGTTGTACATGGCTGACCTGGAGTCTGCGCTGCACTACTCGCTGCGGGTGGAGGCTGCCCGTGCCTCGGTGCTGTCGGGAGCACAGCTGGCTGCCTTCAAGTGCTACGTGGCTGCACTGGTGAAGGTGAGGAGCTTTTGGGGTTGGGAGAGGAGCTGCCTATTCCTCCACAGGGCTGTTTGTGGCGTGCGAGTGCAGGGTACGGGCCACGGTGTCCTGGTGCTTGTGTGAAGTGAAGCGTGGCGGTCTTGGGTGTGAGCCCTGTGTCCTGGTGCTCAGCGTATCCCATGGCTGCTGTCAGGCAGTCCCTAACCCTGACAATCTCCAGAGTCAGTCCAGAGTCTGAACAGGAGCCAAGAGAGGGTGCTGGAGTGTTTCAAACAAGATGCGGGGTGTTGGCTTTGCTGGGCAGAGCAGGGTTGGCACTCACAGGAGGTTTTGAGGCAGCAGGTCTTCTCAGAAGGGAGGCTGTTGCCTGCTGGGGTGCCAGAGATGGTCAGAGGGGTTTGTCGCTCAGATCTGGATGCTCAGCTCCAGGAGCTGATCTCTGCAGGCTCCTTTGATAATAGGAAAGAGACTCCCACTCTGAGTCAGGCTCTGGAAGAGCCTAATTTAAGGTCTCCTTTTTTCTTCTTTGTTGGTCTTGGTGAAGCTGAAGTGAGTGGGAACTTTGAGCCAGCACAAGCAGAGCAGTTTAATTTCCTGCTGTGAGTGAGTGCTGCATTTGGCTGAGGTTTCCTCCACTGGGTATGCAGGAGCCCTGTCCCCATGCCTATCACAGCTCCTTGGCAGATCTTTACCTGGCCATGCCTACTTTCTTTGATCCTTCCTTTGTCACACAGGAACTCACACTCAGTTTGGACCCTGCATAGGCCTCACTGATGTGCAAGACAGCCCCTGCTCCCATGCCTGTCTTCCTCCCCAGGAAAGAGCTCCAAACATGAGCCACTGGTGCAACAAGTCTTAAGTCCTCAGCTCAGAACTTCACGTGGCTCTTCCTCTGCTTGGCCCCAGCCATTACCCTCACTCTTTCTGCCTTTAATGAGAACCACGGAGTTAGGGAAATAAATCCCCATTGCACCTCCCTGGCCAAGGGTACAAGCATGCCAGATTGGTGGGGAGCAGCAGTGGTTTTATTTGATTCACTTAATTCTTCCTGCAAACCTTCCCCTCGATGAGCCATAGCAGTGGGTGGTGGATGCCAGTGCTTCCCCGAGGATGCTGAGCCAGCGCTGCCATTGCCGAGCTCATCCACAGGACGGAGCAGCATCCCCAGGATTGCTGCCAGCCCAGGGCTCAGCCTGGGGGAGCTCAGCCAGCAGGTCCAAGCCTTAACTGTTGCAGTCCCAAGAGGTATAAAATCCTAATGTGGAAAGAAGCCTGGAAAGCAAGGAAGTGCCTGGTAAAGCCTCCTCCTGTCCGAGGAGCTGAGGTGATAGAGCATTTTGCAGCAGAACCAATCAGGTCACAGACGAATTCTGTGAATTTGGGTCTTTCACTGTGATTCCCCACAGGCCCAGAAATAACATCTCTGACTTAGCAGAACCCTCCTTCCTTTCTCTTTCCCATCACTTTTCCTGTGTGCTGCTGGTCTCATCCTCCCCATGGGTCAGTCCCTCTGTCCATCCATCCATCAGTGGCACGTGCTGGCCCTTCTCCCCAGAGCGGTTTTAAAGTGCAGCTGCTAATCGGCTTTGCCAGACTTATGGTCAGAGTGGCTTTTTGCCTCCATCAGTAGGGGCTGAGGTTTGGAGCCTGAACATGACCACAGGGGACTTTCCACCCGTGGGGGGACAAGCCACAACCCCCAGCCCCTTGGAGACAGATGGCAAAACCCTGCCAGGACTCTGCTGCCCTCCAGCACAGAGGATGCTGGTGGTGCCCAGTGCCTGTCCTGGTGAGCTAGGGGTGCCTGCAGCCTGCTCTGCTGCTCCTGAGATGGGGTCTGTGTTTCCTCACCCCTCTCCCTCTTCTGCAGTACTTCCCAGGGCGCCCCTGTGTGCAGACCTACCTGCAGACCCTGGATGGCTGGCTGAGGAACTGGACAGAGCCTGAGCTGCCCCGCGATGTTTTGAAGGAGGCCATGAAGAATAACAGAGATGTAAGATGCCCACGGGGACCCTGGCCCCTGCTCTCCTTACCCCAGCCCCTTGCCCCCGCCCTGGTATTACCTGTTCAGCCCCATCACACCGCGTCTGTCTGTCCCCCAGGCCTCCAACCCTGCTGTGCTCCCCACCAATGTGACCTGGGTGGGCTGCCAGGGCAGCGAACGCCACTTCCGTGGCTACCCCTGTGGGCTGTGGACCATCTTCCACTTGCTGACCGTCCAGGCTGCCCAGAATGGCCCTGACAAAGGTATTGGCGTCCCTGGGGGCATGAAGGGCTCAGGGAGGGGGTGTCTGGGTGGGCTGTGGCACGGATGCTGCGTGTGGACCTCGGCTTGTTCCCCCCGCTTCTTCATCTCGCCCTGAGGCAGGTTTGCAGGAGGGACAAGAGGCACACAGTCACGGTGCGGGGTTGTCACCTCGGCCGTGGGACTGTGTTGGTGGTGCTGTGGGGTCTGGACTCACCCTCCTGTCCCCATCCCCCTGTGCCTCCCCCCAGAGCTGCCGCTGGAGGTGCTGAGCACCATGCGCTGCTACGTCCGGCACTTCTTCGGCTGCCAGGAGTGTGCTGAACACTTTGAGGCCATGGCAGCCAAGTCCATGGACCGGGTGTCGAGCCGGGAGGAGGCTGTCCTCTGGCTCTGGTCCCACCACAACGAGGTCAACGCTCGCCTGGCGGGTAAGGGGGGCAGCCAGGAGGGGAGCCGGCGCATCTTCCTCAGGGAAAAGGGGAGGTCAGGTGGAGGGACATCCCCACTCCTGGGTGGATCTGGCAAATGGCTGCAGGGTGCAGCAGTGGGGGCATCCAGTTGTCCCCCATGACAGGGGACAGCAGCTGCTCACTCTGCACCAGACTGCCCTGGAGCTTCCCAAAAGCTGCCCCATGCCCTTGGAGGACCCCTCCTCCCAAGATGGCTCCTCCAAATGCCCCCAACCCCAGCTGCTGGATTCTTCAGGGTGTTTATACTGGTGCAGGGGGAGGGTGCATCACATGTCCCCTTGTAACCCCCTGGCTGGCTCCGGTCCCTGCAGGAGGTGACACAGAGGACCCCAAGTTCCCCAAGCTGCAGTGGCCTCCTCCAGACATGTGTCCCCAGTGCCACAAGGAGGAGCGAGGGGTGCACGCCTGGGAAGAGCCGGCCGTGGTCACCTTCCTCAAGGCACACTTCTCCCCGGCCAACATCTACATGGACTATGCTGAGGCTGACCCCATCCCCAGGGCCAGGGAGGGGACCAACGCCAGGCTGGGCACCGAGGGCCCTCGAGTGGAGGTGGGCAGAGAAGAGGAAGAGGAGGAAAAGGAGACGGAGGGTGAGGTGAGAGTTGCGGGGCGACCAGGCATGGCCGAGCCGCGGCGCCCCAGCATCGTGCGGCTGAACCCCAAGCTGCGGGAGGCGGGTGAGGACATCGTGGACCTGGACTCCTTCAGCGAGCAGCACTTCAAGAGCCAGGCCCTGCGGGCTGTGGTCGGCCGGCGCCGCCGCATCAGCAAGCGGGACACCATCGCCCTGCCCCGGGATGCCGGGGAGGGCAGGGAGCGCCGGCGGGCGCCCGGCATCCTGCTCCGGGAGGAGGAGGAGGATGATGCTGGGGAGGGCCTGCGGAGGAGTCCCTGGCTTCGGGTGCTTGGATTGGGCTTCTCCCGCCTGGACATCAGCCTCTGTGTTGCCCTCTACTTCCTCTCCTCCATGTGCCTCCTTGGCATGTACACCTTTTTCCGCCTCCGCACCCGTGCCCGGAAAGGCCGCTCTGGCTTCCCCATGGCCTGAGAGGGGATGGAGGGGCCGGGGGCTGTTCCCAAGGAGGGTGGGCTGAGTCAAAGCACCCCTGGGACAGCGTTTTGTCCCCCAGCAAGAAGGGGTTTGGCACGTCCGCCTTGGGAACTGCCCCACTCACGGCAGTCACCTCACCCAGGGTGGGGGGCTGTTTTTGGTGGGAAGGAGGTGTTGGAGCATCCCCCTCTGAGGTCGCAGTGCCATGTTTTTGGGCGTGCAGAAGCTGGGATGCCGACAGTGGTTTGTGTTTTGGCACCCAGCTGCCCTTGGAAGCGCCTTGGCACTGGGCTAGTTTCAGACTGGGAAGCCCAGTCCCACACTGGGGAACAGCCCTTTGGGGTCCAACCACTAGTGGGGCCAGGAGGGTGGGGCTTTAACCCCCACAAAGGTGGGGGCTGAGGGATGGGGGCGGCAGTTGTGGATTCAGCTGCATTTTGTGTCCCCCCTCTTTGAGACAGGGCCTGTTCCCCCCCACCTTTCCTCACCCTGTCCCCACGCTGTTGCTCGTTCTCTGCTTGTCTTAGTGGAATAAATTATTTTTGCCGATGCCTGTCCCACTGTGTTGGCTGGTCCCTGCCGTATGGGCACGCTTCACTTCCTCCTGTCCCCACTCCAGCCTCCCCCATCACCCCAGGAAGAGCACTTGGTTTAAAAATCCTTTAAATCTTTTTAGTTATTGTACATTTTCTGCTTTTTGCTTTGGGATGCACCTGTGGCCAGCTGCCCCCTCCCACCCCCATACAGCTGGCACGCTCCTGTGGCAGGGGTGGCTCCTGGTCCATCCTCTGGCAGAGTGAGGGGAAAGGAATCTGGGGGAGCCAGGAAGCAGCTGGAAAAAAGTTGGCACGAGGTGTGGAGCCGCAGTTCAGTGCTGGCCATGCCCATGGTCTGGAGCAGGGAGACACACAGTAGCATCCCTGGGGACCAGCACCTCGGTGGGTGTGGGCCCCCTGTGCCTGTCCCCGATTCTCTCTGCCCTTTTATCCTTGTTAGGAATCATTAAGGAAAATGGTTGTTTTCCAGAGCCAGGGCTGGGGCCATCTGCTCTCCCGGCGCTGCCTAAATCCCCCTGTAACAAATTCATTGGGATTACGCTGCCCTTCCCTAATCCTGGCCCATCCCCCCGCGTGGGGGATTTAAAAGGATTAGAGCCCGGCCGATAATAAACTTTATTAGGGGGGAGGAGGGGTGTCAATCCGATTTGGAGCCTTTTTCTTGATATCTTCACTTTGCCCAGGTGGGAGGCGAGGGCTGGCAGGCTGAGGTGGAGGGTGGGTGGTGTCTCTGCTGCCCAGGCACCAGGAGCTCTGGCTCCTCTGTACCTTCCTCCCTCCCTTCCCTTGAAATACATTTTCTTATTCTGACTTTCCTTCTTTAATGCCTATGCGTGGTCACACCTCCACGGGCTGTGGCGCTGGCACCCCTGTCCTGCCACTGTTGGCCCACTTGGCCTTGGCCACGTCCCTTAGTCGAGGACTCAGTGGCCTCATCCTGGTGTGGAAGGGGGGCTGTGTCCCCCCAGCCGGGTGCTGGCCCTGCCCACCGCCGGGTGATGGATGGGGAAGGTCTCATCGCTGCTGCCTCCTTCTCCTTGATTTCCCCAGGGGCTTTACCCCCAGCATCAATAACCCCCCGTGCAACCCCCTCCCCACCAGCTGCTCCCCTGCTTGGGGATTGCCATGTGGAGATGTCCGCGGCTTCCTCAGCCCCAAAATATCTCCGTGGGGGTGCCAGGGGCGGGCGGGGGGTGCTGTGGGTGGTCGCACGGTGGGCTGCAGCAGGAGGGTGCGGGGGATTAGGGCTGGGGAGGTGGGCGCGGCCGGAAGGAGGTTAACGGGATGCCCAGATTAGCATCCCCGACAGGCCCGCAGCATAAAGCTCCGTGCACGCAGGAAAAAGAGAGTCTAGTAAATAGACTTTCCGTAATCCTGTTTGGTGCAGTCCCAATCCTCCCGGCCCCGGCTCTCCCCGGCTGCGGCACCGGCTGTCCCCCTCCAGCACCTGGGGAACCCCAGCGCAGGGCACAGAGGGGTCGGTGCAGACAGACCCGAGTGTCCCTCACAGTGTGTCCCCCTCTCAGGATGGCGATCTGGGGACAGGCCCCCACCCCAGCCCCTGGCACAGGGGGAATATCAAACTGTGCCGTAGCCACACTCACAGGTGGGACGGTCTGTCCCCACTCCGAGCCCTCCGAGGTGCCCTCCCTGACGGGGTTGCCCCTTCCCAGCACTGCCATGAGCCGGGGGGTCCCAGGGGCTAATTACCCAAATGGCCGCAGACTGGCGCGAGGCGGCCGCTGTTCCCTAATACAATTTACTCTCAAGTGCAATTTAATTTTCCACGAGGCCGGTGGCCGGCCCCACACACACCCAGCCACCTTCCCACCCCTTCGGCGCTCGCTCCCTCCAGACTTGCCCCTCTTCCCTTTGCCTCCTCAGCGCAGGCAAGAGCCTTTCTGCACCGGCATCCCTTCTGCCATAAAATCACCGGGGGTTCGCTGAACGCCAATTAATTTTCAATTACAATTAGCGTCGCCCGGTGCCTGCAAGGGGAGAGGCTTTCTCCAGCTGCTGGTGAGTACCCGGGTCTCAGTGTGCTTGTCCTCGCTCCAGGCCACCCCTGGCAACAGAGATGTATGCGGGATGGGGTAATTATTGGGATAATCGGGAAGTGGGGAGTGGTGGGGGCTCGTGGTGCTGCGGCCGGTGCTGCCCTGAGGGGAGGTGGCCCAGTGCCAAAGGGTGGCTGTGGCAGCTTTGTCCCTCTCAGGGTGTCCCACATATTGGGCTGGAGGATCTGGTTTTGTCATACGAGGGGACTCCGGGGGCTGAGCTGAGACCTGGCAAACTCACTGCGTGGGTGGCACAAAGCCTGGCTTTTGCCTCAGTTCCTCAGCACCTCCAAACCCACTCGGGGCTTGCTGATGGGGAAAAAGCTGTGCTCATACCCCCCGGCCTGGGTCGAGAGTGGGTTTTCCCTAAACCCCCCACCCCCAACTCTGCCTTGAAAGCCCCTTGTTGCAACAGGGAAGAATGCTCTGGTGTCCCTTTTGGTGACACACTGCCCAATTCCAACGTGACCAGGGCTGGGGCACACAAGGGAAGGCTGGGTCCATGTCTCGGCACAGGCTTTGGGGTTTACCTGCATTTTATTAATGATTAATCCTGGTAGGGAAGGTGCAGGAGCACCATCCCTGCTCGACTGTGGGTTTTGCATTCATTGCCTCATGCTGCTCGTGTCTTCATCCAGCTGCAGGGCTAGAGGGACTCAGGCAATGCCAAAGAGTGAGGCATCTGAGCGGGGCCAGAACCCCCACGACCTCCTCAAAAATACAACCTGATGAAAATCATTACATTCGCCCTCCTGCACTGCCCCTTGGGAGGAGGAAAAAGTGTGAAAGGGCACATTTCACACCGATCACCTGTAACCTCCCTCCTTGGGCACCATCAGGACCCAGCAGCATTTTGGGTGGCACAGAGGGAGTTTGCTAGGCAAGCAGCTCATGCCCACCTCCACCACCCTCTCCTCCCTGTGCGCTGGGTTAACTGTGTGCTGGGGAAAGCAAACCCAAAAGAGACCTAAGGGCCCAGGAGTGATCTAAAAAAACACCCCAAAGAGACCAAAAAAAGCACCAACGTGAGGAACAGATGGGCAGCAGGAAAGGATGGACGGGAACAAAGCAATACTACAAGGAGAGGAAGGGATGAAGGCTCTGCTGGGAAGATGTGATACACCGTGAGCAAGCAGGGGGGAGATGCTGTGGGGTGTTTTATTTGGGATGGGAGCCCCCCCCCGCAGCACGATACTACCCCCAGGTGAAGACGGCGCTGTGAGACTCCCAGTGAACGCTCACCGCTGCCATGAGTGATACCGAGCCGGGTAGAGGGGACTGGATCAATCTGGCAAAGCAGAAAAATGAATGAAAATTGAATTCCCCGAGGAGAAGGGGAGTGGGGGGAGTTGTTATCCCGGCTGAGAGATAAATCAGAGCATGCCGGAGAGCCGGGGGACTGAGATGACTCCCAGCAGCGGCGGAATAATTAGGGAAATAGGTTGGAAATACAAAGCAGCGGGACAGGGAGGCGACGGGGCAGTGTCCGTCTGTCCGCACATCCGGCTAAACTTCTCCCGTAAATCTGCCTTTCTGCTTGCAGGGAGCAGCCCTTCGGCTGGCTGGGGACTAGGGGGACGGTGGCCCCTGTCCCAAGGGGCTGCGGAGCGCAGGTGGCCGGGGGCGGCGCGGGGCTGGTTGTGCTTAATGCACTTAAGAGCCGGCGCTTGATTTAGCGGAGAAGGGGAGGAGATGGGAGGGGATGGATTTGGTCTCGCCCGCCGTGGGAAGTCGATTTTGAGGCTCGCTGGACTGCGGAGTCAGCTCACTCTTACCTTGAATGCCTACCAGTTTCTGCCCAGAGGTGCGAGACGAGCCGGACAGGGCATTGCTGGTAAAAATGAAGCGTTAGGCGTCAAAACACAGCAGAGCATAGAAAAACTTTATTTTTTTTCCCTAAGGAGCCACTAGGCTTAATAATTCTTTTTAGGTTTTATTTCTTTTATTTTTAAACAATTTTTACCTCAGTTGCTTGTCCCACACGCGCATTTCCTGAGGGGTGGTTGGTTCGTTTTTTTTCAGGTGAGAAAAGCCTTTTCCTGATTTGCATTTCATTGTGGAAACGGGGGCATGGAAAGGGCACACATGAGCTGAGCGTGGCTGGCTGAGTATCCTCCCACCTCTCCCAGCACTGCCGCGTGTGCCAGCTCGGGGATTCCACCCTGCTCAGTGCTCTAAGCACCCCTCAGCCAGGCAGAGCAGGATGTCACAACACATCGGGGCGGTTTGGCACTGTTGTCCCCGAGTCCGTGACACAGTGAGGATCAGGAAAGGTGATTCTGGAGGCACCCACTCTGACTTCACGTCAGCTGCATTTCAGTGAGCGTCCTTGTTCAGCCTTTTGCCCCTGGTGGCACAGGTTGAGTTGCCTAAAGGTTTTCCTTCGGCAAAATGCAGTGGGGATCCTCCTGGAAGCCGTAGCCATGCTGAGTCCTTTGCCCTGTCCTGTGTCTTTGGCATCACCACCCTTGTGCCACCACAGCAGGCTGGGCTGTCAGGCTGGACGTGCTGCGGCACTGTGGACTTGGGCTGGCTCTTTCCATGCCCAGGTGTGTCCCTAAGGGAGCCACCACTTGGAAAGGTTCTAGCTGGATGTCACGGTGCCCCGTGGAAGCAGCCCTTGCCATGGGACATACCAACCACTGGGCAATAACTGGTATTGGCGAAGTAGCCACGGGATGGTGATATGCCCATGTCCGCTGGAGCCAGGGAAGGTGTCTCCCTGCCTAAGCCCCCCATTCCCAGCGGCAGCAGAGAGAGGGCTGGAGCTGTGTGCCCGAAGTGGGGACTCGCCAACGCCTTCCATGGAGTGTGAGAAGGTCCTTGAGCCCCGACAGCCTTTGGCTCTTCACCATCTCCCAGCACTGGCACCGCCGGACAGAGCTCCCTGGCACCGGGCAGCGCTATGTCGCGACAGCGCTATGTCGCGACAGCGCTATGTCGCGACAGCNCGGCACCGGGACACGGCACCGGGACACGGCACCGGGACACGCCACCTCCCGCCGCCGGGCTCCGCCGGCCCGGCCCGCGGCTCTCCCTCCCCTCTCCGCTCCCCTCCGCCGCCCCCCGAGCCAATTAAAATGATGCAAAGCTCCGCGCTCGCTGCCGAAGGGGCTGTCAAGGGGCTTCCCGAGATCCTCGGTGTGCCGGTGCAACGTAAGGACCATTTTCTCTTCTCCCTTCTTCGCTCCGTGCCGCAGAGGCGGCCCCGGGCCGGCGGAGCAGGGCGGGCAGGGGCCGGCAGGACAGCGCCCTGCGGGTGTGCAGGTGCCTCCGCTCCCGGTCGCTCCCGGCTCTGCTCTTCCCGTTTATTCCCCCCCAGTGTGTAGCACCGTTAATGGACATGAAAATTAGGAGCGTACGGGAAGGGAGAGCGGTGCTCTGGGGCGGGCGGGCAGCGGCGGGCGATGCGGGCCCGGCCCCGACGGGGAGGACAGCGCGGCCGCGGCTCCGGCGCTGCTTGTGCTAGTGCGTGTGTGTCTGTGTGTGCGTGTGTCTGTGAGTGCGTGGGCCCGATCCCCGCCCGTCCCCGCGCACCCTCGGCCCGCAGCGCACGACACGCCGCTGATGTCGTTTATCGCGACAGGCAGCGAACGGCGGCGGTGGGAAGGGACCCACGGGTGTGCGTGCGGGTTGCCGGGATGGCGAGCCCGGACTGGGCACCCCGCGGCCCGCGGAGCGAGCGGGGCCGCCGTGTCCGTGTCTGTCCAAAAAGCAGCTACAGGTAGCGTGTTCGTGGTGGTGCATACAGGATACGTGTGTGTGTGCGCGCACAGGGGCTGATGGACCCCACAGGTGGATGGAAAGGAGCAGGACACGCCGGCAGCCGGGTGTGAGCCATACGGGCCGTCAGCTCCTCTCTTTCATATAGGGGTGAATGCCCCCCATGGATAATGGGGGGCGGCCGTGGCCGATGCGCGGGCGAGCAGTGGGGGCATTATTATTATTGTTATTGTTATTTTCTCTCCGTTTCCAAACGGTTCCCGAGACTCGGCGCGTCCCTGCGAGCCCGCAGCGGGGGGACCCCACCGGCAGCAATCGGGCGATGCTCGCCCCCCCCACCCCGCCCCAGCTGCATGGGGAAAGTCGAGGGGAGGAAGCGCTAACGAGGGGAAAGAGTTCGGGGAGGGGAGGAAGTGAGACGTGCCCGATCCCCGGGAGAGCCTGACCGGGGTCCGGTCGCATCTCGGGGGACACAAGGGATAAAGGGGGTGTGCGCACCCGGCCGTCTGCCCGCTCAGGAACAGGTTTCCCCCCCATCTCTCACCGTGGCTCCCCAGAGTCACCCTCACCGTTCCGTGCCCTGCACCGGCCCCCAACCCCCGCGGGCGGCAGTAATTCGTTTTCTGTGGGTGTTTCGGCGGGGAACGAGGCCGGTGACCCTGCTCGAGGCTTCTGGCGGCCGGTTCCCATCCTGCTTAGGGGGGCCTGTCCTCATTATCCCCCGTTTTGGTCCCGTTGTTGGGCTCCGGGAGGGGGCCAGCCTGGCCCGTTTAGTCCTATTTCACCGCAACAGAGAGGAAGAAAAATACCTGTCAGGAGCACAGAGCCGGGGCCGGTGCAGGGACAGGGACTGCCAGGGTCTGTCCCACAGTCGCATCCCGACCGTCCCACTGCGGGGTTCCCAGCCGCGGGGTCACGTCTGTGGCCTCGGAGTCCCTCTGGTTTAGGGAGAAAGGAGGTGCCTAAATCACTCTGAAACAGCATCGCTCAAGCACATCTCCCAGCTTTGACTCTTCTGGGGTCCACCAAACTCCCCTGCCCGTGATATTTCCATTCCTGTACTGACTGATGGATGTCAGCAATTAGCAGGAAAGAATCCAACGAGATATTATGATTGTTACTACTGCTACTATTACTATTATTTCTATTATTGCTGTTACTATTATTATTATAATTATTTATTCAAGCGCAAAAAACAGTGGCAGAAGCAAAATAGATGAGGGTGGACGGCCGTAAAAGTTTCCGTCGTTCTGTGGTTCCCCCGCTGTCCCAGCCCGAGCCCTGTGACCGCTGCCGGCTCCCAGCCACCTGCTTTCATGTCGTGACAGCTTCGGGGCCTGATCCTTCCCCAGTTACAGAGTACACAGTCTGAGCCAAAGGGGACCAGCAGCACATCAATATTTCATCCTATGTGCGAGGAAAATCCGTGACATTTTAATTTCTAGTCACTATTAAATCGCAGATTTTCCTCTCTCTTTAACTACCTTATTCTAGCAGAGACTGTCCTACAGCATCCTCTTTTATACCCTCTTCTGCAGGATTTTGGGGAGTCGACCCCCCCTTCCCCTCGACAGACCTAGCTACAACCTTGCAGACGGGATTGTTAAAAATAAAATTCCGAATATTATTTATGAATATTGTTTTGCAAATCTCACAGAAGTCAAGACTTGTGCCAAAGCCTATGGGAACGGTGCCCGGGTGCCGGCAGTCTCTGGCCAAAGGGCTGAAGGCGGGGGTAGTGATTAATCGCCGCTGGGAAAGTCGTTTGCCCGCAGCAGAGAAATGAATTGGAAGGGGTTTGCATGTGAAGGAATGAGGTTTCCTCCCCGCAGAACGACTTTTTAAGGAATCCCCGATCTGCTGCTTCCCTTGGGTTCGTTGCAGGCTCCGGTACCAGGGGACCGGGCTGCCTTTGTGCTCCGGTTTTCCACCCGCATTCCCGGGCACCCTTTCTGCAGCATCCGTAGGTGACCATCCCTTGCCCTGATAAGAACCAAATACAGCCCAAAAGCAGGGGGTGGTTGGGCACCACGGTGCCCGGCGGGGCTGGGCTGGGGGCGCACCGGAAAGCGCATCCCCCCGCCGCTGTCCCCGCATCCCCCGCCTCCCCGCTCAGTTTCAGAGGGGGTTTTGCGGTCTGAGGGATTATTGAGGCCACCGGCGAGTTGGTTTCGTTTCCATCGTTATTTCCGTAATTTTTCCCGTCGGGGAGAAATAGGGCTGGAAGATGGACCCGCCGCTAATAAATCACGGTAGCGGCGGGGACGTGGGGCCCCTGCCAGGCCATCACTCGTGTATCCGTGCGTGGGGAGGCGGGGGATTGCAGATCTGCCCACGGGTTTTAATGGGATACAGCCAAATCCCGCCCGGGCAGCCGCTGGCGGGGAGGCGGGGATGCACATCACCCCGGCGAGGGGGATGACCCCCAAACTTGCTCCCCTTCCCCCTTGTATTGAGGCTGCAGCATCGCTGGGGTGGTCCCGGGTGGAGAGGAGGGGACAGCCGCGCCTGTGTCCCCCCACGGCGCATCGAGCAAACCACCCTGTGCACAGAGCCAGCCCGAGGATGCTGGTGGGCAAAGACAGGCAAGGGAGGACGTCATTCCTGTTGTATCAATTATATCCATTAACTTTGTTCCTATTCTATCAAGTAATTTAGTGCAAACGAGTGCAATAAATGCGAGACAGGGAGGCAGCCGCGTCCGTTGCAAAGCACAAAGCGGGTCGTAGGGCTTGAATTTAAGATATTGTCTCTCTGCAAACCACTAGGCTGACTGGGACGACATCTGACTCTCCTGGAAGCTCCCTCTTTTTTATTTTTTATTATTATTATTGTTGTTGTTATTATTGTTATGCACGGGGGAAAGCAGCCAAGTGGGTGCGAGCTGTGCACCCCTGTGTGCACACACAGACATCATTGCACACACAGACGAGTGTGCATGTGGTTGGTGCTGTACATCTGCAGCGAGATTGGAAGAAAAATCGGTCTTTTCTGAAAAAAAAAATTCGTTTTCTCTGGAAATTTGAAGGGAGATATTGTGTTATTGGCTGCAGTTGTTTGCCTGTTGAAGTTGAGCTGTGTTGCTGCTTTCAGGGAGGAGAAAGCTGTTTGTTATCTTGCGAGTGTGGGTATATATACATGTAGGATGTGCGCATATAAATACATACACGTGTTATATAAATAGTCACGTATATATAAAACATGTTTCCTAAGGATGCACAGGCATTTACGAAATAACCGAGAAGGATTCTCTCGGGCTGATGCTGAGTTGGTGCCATCGCCGGTCCCAACGGCGTTTGCATCGCTCTCAAACATTTAACAAATCCAACGTGGAAAATGCGGCTGGTGCCGACCTGCAGTGGCGGTGGTGGAGGGAGGGGAGTGAAGCATCCAGGTGGTTTCAAAGTGAGAAGAAAAAGAGGGACCTATAGAAGCTGTAGAAATTTTGCTTCTTAGATTTATTCTGCTGCGGTTAATGTGACAGAGACTTAAATGCCAGCAGTAACTACGGTCTGAAAGGCACTGGGATAGTAACTGTCTAACCTGGGGGATGATGAAATAAGCTGCCTTCACGTGAGGTACGTGTCAGTACCCCAAAGGATTTTGAAATAACGTTGTTTGAGGCTGTACCAACATGATTATTTCCTGTGTTTTTCTCCTTCCCCCCCTTAATTTTCTTTTCTCCTTTCCTCTTCCCCCCTTTCTCTCTTATTTGCTCCCTCTCTTTCTTTCTTTCTTTCTGACTTTCCTTCTTCTTTCTTTTCCTCCTTCCTCTCTCCTTCCTTTTTCTGTTTCCCATTTTCTTCCCTTTCCCCCTTTTCCCTTTTTTCTCCTTTCCTCCCTTGTCCCATTCAATTCCTTTTCTCTCTTCTCTCATGCTTTTTCGTTTCCCCTTTTCTTTCTTTTTTTCCATCATTTTTTTGTTTTCTCCTCTATTTTTTCCGGTTTTTTTTCCTGGTTTCATTTTTTTTCTTTTTCCTTCCTTTCCCTTTTTTTTGTCTTTTTGTTTTTTGCAAAATTTTTTCCTTTCAAAACATTTTTTATTTTAAAGTCTATTTCCTTTTTAAAAAAATTCCCTTTTTTATCTTTCCTCTTTTTAAAAATAATTTTTCCATTTTTTAAATCTTGTACCTTTTTTCTTTTTCCTTTTTTATCATGTTCCATTTTTAAATCTTTTTTATGTTTTTACTTTTTTATATTTTCCCTTTTTAATATTTTTCCTTAAAAATATTTTTCCCTATTATTTGTTTCCTTTTTAAAAAATATTTTCCTTTTTTTTTTGGTGTATTTTCCCTTTTTTATTCCCCCTTTTTCCCCTCCCGGTACCACCCAGACTAGAAACTCCCCCTCTCCCCCTCCACCGACCCCCACATGCCTGGGGACCCGTTCCTCTGCCATTCCCATCCCTTATCCTTTGCAACCCGGCTGTGCCACTCCAGCTGGGGACAACCCAGCCCCTCCTAAGCCTCCCTAGCACTTGGAGCAGCATAATTCCCGAAAAAACAACAACACCCTCTTTTCCCCGTCCAAATTGTCTGCCAGTGGCTCCAGGCTGGGGAGGGAACAGCCCTTGTGCAAACCATCTCTCCTGCTCTTACACTCCAGCTGTGGGCATGGTGGGTTCCCCCCTCAAATCCTTCTGCTTTCTTGTGTGTGGATCGGCTTTACGTGCCTGGTTTTTACTGGGAAGTCTGGTCCTGCAGACTCTTGCTGGTACATCCCATTTATTCCTAGCTAGGGGCAGAGAGGAAGAAATATGGATGCTGTACATCGGTAGGCAGACATTGTGTAGGAATCCGGATGGCCAGGGTCACATCTTGCCATAGGAAAAGCCTTCCTTCTCCAAGCATCCTCCCACAGTGTGAGACGCTGGATGTAGCGAGGGCTGGATGGGGTTAGACCTGGTATCTGCTGCTCTGCTCCAGCTTGGCATTGCTTCAGCCCACATTTTCCAGCCATTTCCAGTGAGAGGAGTCTCTAACACTGGATGGGTGGGAGGAAGTGCGCAGAAACCTGCTGTCCCCGTCACAGGAAGACCGGGGTCCAAAGGGTTGTTGGATCATGGGGGATGCAAAGGCATGTGGTGCCCTGGCACTGTAGGGAGAGCTGCACTGAGCACCTGAAGAGGGGCCAGCCCGGGTGGCTTGTGGTCCTCGGGATGCAGAGGGAGTGGTGGGGAAGAGACATTTGTCCACGTTGAAACAACCTGTGACGGTGGGGTGCAGGTGGTTGGTGCCCTGCATCCCTGGGCTACAGCTGGGGCCCCACTGGTGAACCCCTGGCCTGTGGGGAGCATCAGGCTGTGTTTGGGGCTTGTGGGGTGCCGCTCAGAGGGTGTGAGAGGCAGGCAGGGAAGCAGGTGGCAGGGAGCAGGACATGGTCTGAAAAGCGGGATGCAGAAAGGACACGCATCACGTGTGTGTGTGTGTGTGTCTGTGTCCGTCGGAGCCGGTGGGGCCGCGGGCTTTGCTGTCCCAGAGGCTTTTGACAAAGGTCTGCAAAGGAACCTCTGTGGGACACCAGCGAATTGAAGGGTGGCAGCTCCTCACGCCACAAAGCCCTGGCATGTTCCCAGGTGGGGCTTTGCCAGCCGAGTGCGGACCCCACGGGGCTGAGGGCGCTGCAGGGGCTGACACTGCTCTTCTCTCCATCCCTCTCCCCCCTGCCCAGAGATCCCCCAGTGCGCCGGCTGCAACCAGCACATCCTGGACAAGTTCATCCTCAAGGTCCTGGACCGGCACTGGCACAGCTCCTGCCTCAAGTGTGCCGACTGCCAGATGCAGCTGGCCGACCGCTGCTTCTCCCGGGCCGGCAGCGTCTACTGCAAGGAGGATTTCTTCAAGTGAGTACCTCTCGGGGGCACAGCCCCCCGAAAGCGGCGTCTCTCTGCCTGAGAAGCAAACACACAACCCATTTTTTAAGCGTCATTTCGCCAAAATCTTCCCACGTCGTTTGTTGTTGTTGTTGTCGCTGTGAAAATAAAGGGAATGTTGGAATCCAGCTGCTGCGGGCTGGATGCTGGTTGTTGGGATTTAACCGCCGGAAAGCCCCAAATCTCCGCGATGCTCCTGTGCCTCCCCTGTGCTGGTGTGCAGCTCCCCGGGATGACAAGCTGGGGCGGTTCGGAGGTGGCCCCGGCTCCGCTCGGAGCTAGAGGGCAGGAGAAACCCGCGCAAGGCAGCAGTAACGCTGCCAGTTCTTTCCGAGTCCTTCACTTACCTTGCCGGAATTTGCTGATGCTGTTTCTCTCCCTTCACCTTTTACCTCTTTTCTTTCCGCCTTTTTTTTTTTTTTTTTTTTTTTTTCTTTTTTTTTTTTTTTTTTTTTTTTTTTTTTTGCTCCCATTAGTGTGAAAGCCTCATTTGATTGTGTTGGCGACTGCCTCTGACCAGTGTGATGCCCCAGCCTTGGCGTTTTCCTGCTCCCATGAGACAGGACCACCCCTTCCTCATTAAAAATGGATTTTTTTTTGGTGGGAATGCTCTTGTTTCCTGTCTGCTAGTGAAATTTGAGAGTTTTCCCAAGGGGTGGCAAAGGGTCACCTATCACCACTGACCACCAGGCCACTACAACTAGTCCTCAGACAGGACTTTCCCAGCCCATCTCCAGGCTCTCAGGCCTCCTACATCCCCCCATCTCCTCCCCAGCCATCAGGACCAAAGATGCAGCTTGAATTTCTCCTTCCCAGCGGTGGTCAAAGCAGCTGCTCCAGCCTGGGTAATAACACTTCACTTCTGATATTTTCCAGCCTATTAATCTCCAAGTCATTTAAATAGTCACCCAAAAGGTGTGGGTAATCAATGTTAATTGGAGTTGAAAGATCAGCGACTTTCTCAGATGAGGTCCTGCCTGGATTATTTGGTGCCAATCAATAGCAGTTCGGCGCTCACCCGAGCACTCTCCTCACCTTTCCTTCACCGCTCATTGATTTTGGGGTAGGGAACCTGTGGAGGACGTGAGGATTTCAGCCCAACTTCAGAGGCAGTTGGCAATGCAGGAGCTGCTTCGGGAAAGATCAGATTGACTTTTAATTTTTATCTTCTTTTCCCTCCCCTAAACCGCAGCTTGTGGTCCCCAGCCCTGGGTGTCTCTGCCCTGGGTCCGGCCATCCCCAGGTGGTGTGGAAACCCAATAGGACCCTGGAGGACTTGTTAAGATGACGTTTACAGTGTTCTGTGAGAGGGGGTGGGTGGACAGAGGGAGGATGGGGGCTGCAGAGGGGGAACCGGCTCAACCTTGGGAGCGAAAAAGCATTGTCTTTCTGTCCTGCCTGTTTCTCTGTACTTGCCTGCCTTTCTCCTTCCCTCTCTTCCCACCATCCCTTTCCCTCCCTCCATACCTTCATCCACGCCTTTATCCTCCATTCCAACCCTCCGTCCCTCCATCCATCTCCTATCCATCCCTTTTCCATCTCTCCCTCCATCCTGCCCACCTCCCTCTCCCTCCTTCCCTCTCAGCTGACTTCAGGAGGAAGGTCTCCTCCTGAAGAGGTCTCCCCAGCAGATATCCAGAGCCTTTCCCTGGACAAGCCCAGAAAATGGGACAAACTAGGTTTTTCCTCCTCACCTTCTGCTCCCAACACCCTGAAACTGTGCTGGCACTGCTCGTGCCCAGTGCCTGCCACCCATCCCTGGGTGACACCTGCATGACATGGGGACTGTCCCAAGGATCCAGGTTCGATGGCTGTGTCCTGGCTCTCCACAGGGCATGAGAACACGGATAGCCATGGGGCTTGAGGGTGATTTTGGACCATCAGGGGATGTTCAGCCCTCAAGGGACAGTGAGAGGTGCTTGGGGTGGCTGCACCCTTTGGGTACCCCTGAATGCCACTGCCTGTCCCCTGCACCCTTGAGGCCAAAGGGCTTGGGTGTTTTGGGCTGCCTCCTTCAAAGTGGATGGAGCTGTTTAGGGCGTAGAGGACCGATTATTCTGACAGCTTTCTCACTGGGGCTGCTGCTGAAATGCCGGGATGGCTCCATGGAGTCCTGTATCCTGTTGCAGGGTGTTTAGGGGCTCTGTGGGGAGCAGGGCAGACCCTGCAGAGCCCTTATGGTGCCAGTGGGAGGTGGAGATGTGCCCTAGATCAATCCTACAGCATCTATTGCTGAAAACACCAGTGGAATGCCCACTTACTTTTGACTTTCTCCTGTGCTGCCACCACCTCATGGTATGTGTCACCCTCGTGCTGTTAATTCAGGGAATTCACTTCTTGGGTGCTCCTTCCCCACTTTCTGCACTACTCTACATGTTCCTTGTATGCTTCTCCCACATTTCTTGCACACTCCTCACACGCTCATGGCATGCACCTTCCACACCTCTTGCCTCATTCTTGCACACCGCTTGCATGCTGTTTCACACTCCCTGCACGCTCCTCACAGCCGTGCTGCTGGGTTTGCTTGTGCCTGTGCCTGCCCCACACCAGCCCACCCAATGCCCCTGCCAGGCCGTCGTTATGGTGTAAGAGCCCCATCATTCTGCATTAATCTGGGATTCATCTTGCCAGCGGGGTGGCGTAATTAATTTATTTGGTATTAATGTGGATGAAATATGTACTGTCCTTGCAGGGGAAAATCAGGCAGCCTATAAGCATTAGTTAAAAGAACCATTAAAATCAAACCTTCCTCAGCTCCATTAGGCCAGTCTCTCACTCTGAAGAAGATAAACCCCCGCAGTGTGAAGTGTCATGCATAATAAGGTTGATTGCTGGTTTAAACTCTGCCCTGTCTCCTGGTCCCCGTCCCATCTCCGTCCAGCAAAGCCCACCTCGCCGTTGGGGGGGCTCAGGGTCATTCCCTTCTCCTTGCAGGCGTTTCGGGACCAAATGCACGGCGTGCCAGCAGGGCATCCCCCCCACCCAGGTGGTCCGCAAAGCCCAGGACTTCGTGTACCACCTCCACTGCTTCGCCTGCATCATCTGCAGCCGGCAGCTGGCCACGGGCGATGAGTTCTACCTGATGGAGGACGGGCGGCTGGTCTGCAAGGAGGACTACGAGACTGCCAAGCAGAACGGTAGGGACCCGTGAGAGGCCGCGAGGGGCACAGCACACCGAGTGCTGGCCGTGGCTCCTGTCACTGGGGGCTCTGGGACAGCTCGGGAGATATTCCCAGCGTCCTGGGCTGGCACTTCGGGTCTGGTACAGGCTGCTTCACTTGCAGATGACTCCGAGGCGGGCGCCAAGCGGCCCCGGACCACCATCACAGCCAAGCAGCTGGAAACGCTGAAGAATGCCTACAAAAACTCCCCCAAGCCCGCCCGGCATGTGCGGGAGCAGCTTTCCTCCGAGACGGGGCTTGACATGAGGGTGGTGCAGGTGAGGCCGTGGGGGTGCCCCTCTCCACCCTGGCCCCAGCGAAGGGTGACGGCCTCGGGTCCCACTGGCTTGCAGGGGATGCAGGGGTGGCAGGAGATTGGGGTGGCATCAGTGCCTGGGAGCTGGGCTGGAGGGATGCTGGGGTCCTGGATTGCATGGATGTGTGCGAGCTGGGGTGCAAGGGTATGGCACACAGGGTTGGAGGGGTTCAGGGGTGCTGGGGTTTATGGGTGCTGAGGTTTCGGGGTGCTGGGTTGCATGGGTGTGTAGGCGTTGGCATATTGGGTTGCAGGGGTGGGCCAGGGTGTTGGCACGCCGGGGTGCAGGAATGCTGGATTGCGGGGTGCTGGCATGTGGGGGCTGCAGGCGTGCTGGGTAGCAGAAGTGCAAGGATGCCGGGATGCAGGGGAGCCAGGGTGCTGGCATGCTGAGATGTAGGGGTTTCGTGGGTGCTGGATGCCGGGGTGCTGGCATGCAGGAGTGCCCGAGTGCCATCGATGTCCCCATTTCCCGCTCCAGGTGTGGTTCCAGAACCGCCGTGCCAAGGAGAAGCGCCTGAAGAAGGACGCGGGGCGGCATCGCTGGGGCCAGTTCTACAAGAGCGTCAAGCGGAGCCGCGGGGGTGGGAAGCTGGAGAAGGAGAGCTCGGCCGAGGAGTGCGGTGTCAGCGACAGCGAGCTCAGCTTCCGCGGTGAGCGGGGCGCCGGTGCGGGGCTGGGGGGCTGCGGGGCTGACCCCCGCGCTGACCCCCCGCCTCCGCTCTCCCTCCTCTGCCCGGCAGAAGACCAGATCCTCTCCGAGCTCGGCCACAACAACAGGGTTTACGGCACCGTGGGCGACGTGGCGGGCGGACAGTTGCTGAACGGCGGCTTCTCCATGGAGGGGACGGGACAGTCGTACCAGGACTTGCGGGACGGGAGTCCCTACGGCCTCCCCCAGTCGCCGTCCTCCATCTCCTCCCTGCCGTCCCACCCGCCCTTGCTCAACGGGCTGGACTACGCCATGGACGGCAGTCTGGGGCTGGTGGCCCACGGGGCGCAGGGGGTGAGTCAGACGCTGCGGGCCATGGCCGGGGGGGGCCCCACCTCCGACATCTCCACGGGCAGCAGCGTCGGGTACCCAGACTTTCCCACCAGCCCGGCCTCCTGGCTGGACGACATGGATCNGACTGCAAGCGCAGCACCGAGGGCACCCGCCGGCGATTGACCTTTCCAGGATTTCCCATGGGAATTGGCCCCGGAGGGCTGGAGGGAGGGGTGGGGGCAGCGCAGGGGCGGCTGTGTTCGGGACTGGGGGCACGGATGTCTTTGGGTGTAAGCACAAGAGAGGTGTCGGCGCACGGCGAGGAGCCGGCGCGGGGCTGGGGCACGGCGGGGCGCTGGCGATGGTGTGGGACAGCGGGAGGGGAAGAAGGACAATCAGGGATGGCAGAGTCCGTCCCGGCACCCGCGCCAACCCCGCACCCCGCCCTGCCGAGCACCGCTGCTATTTTCAAGAGTTATTTTTCGATATGGGGTTGAAACGCAACTCGGCGCTGCCCAGAGCCTCAGCAGAAAGAGAAATCTATATTGTAGAAGGGTTTATTTTTGCCGGGGACATGTCCGAGCTGGACCATTGTCCTGGTGCCCGGGGGAGATGCTGCCGGGGAGGATCCTGCTTGCTCCTGGCCTGGTGGCCGCGGGGCCGTGATTTATCGCTGGGCACGCAGGAGCGCTTATGGAGCATCACTGCGGTTTCACCACGGTCAGGCGATGGGGAGGAATTAAAAAATAATGCCTCTAGCTCGGGATGCCCACTGACCAAGCTGGGCTGTGGTGGAGCCATCCAGAATACTTGGGGCTGGCACCTGGAAAGCAGCCGCTGGAAGGGTGGGTGGGAGAGGTGGGTAGTGTTTGCTCTGACGGTATTGCAAAAAAATCCCCCCTAAAAGGGGAAAAAGGGTATTTCAGCAGCTGCAGAAGCAGCTGCATGGTGGGGAGGGGAGGGGATTGGGGTGTGAGATGTCTCTGGTATGGCCACCCTCCTCCTTTGTGCTGTTGGGCTGATGGCACCAAGGGTGAGTGCAAGCATCCAGGGTGGATCCAGGTGGCTTTGGCACATCCCGCAAGGGTCTGCTCCTGGCCAGCCCCTTGTTCAAAACCCACATGCCCAGGTCCCCCAGCACAGCCCACACCCCTTACCCTCAGACATTCAGCCCCATGGATAAAATCCAGCTCCGCCCTCTCTGCCTGGAGTGCCCAGCTCCGTCCCAGCCAAACAGGGATGCCCCTGCCGCGGGGTCCCTGCCATCCCCTCTGGCTCTGGGGTGATGCTGATGATCCCAGCCTGCCCTCCAGGGAGGGCTGGGGGTGGATCCCCTTAGCCAGCTGCTGCCAGAGGTGTGGAGGCTCCAAAAGCAAAGGGGAAAAAAGAATAAAAAAAAAAAAAAAAAGCCAAACAAGAAAACACATCACTGGTCTGTCCCTGTCCCTCCTTGCCTCCCCCAGCTGGGTGCATTGGTGCTGCATCCATGTGCCTCCCCCCTCCCCAGCCTTGGGTGCTGCTTCGTGCCAAGCCCCTGGCCTTGCCGGCACTGGTGGGGAGGGGGACGGGGGAGAGCCGTGCCCGCTGCTCTCCATCCCCCTTCGACAAGGCCAAATGCCCCCTCCCCTTGCTGTGTAAATTTTGTACAGTTCCAGAAAGTAAGAGTCTTGTTTCTTGGGGGGAAAAAAAGGAAAAAAATAAAACAAAAACAAACAAAAAAAAAATTCAAAGAATAAAACCTTATTTATTGCCATGTCTTGGGGAGAAAGGATTCTGCCAAATGCCCCCGAATTTGGGCCCAGGACGTTGCTTTTGTACCCTGCCTCCAGTGCGTTGGCATGAGATGTGTACAGTCACCCCCTCCGCCGTGAGGGAAAGCGATGGCAAATAAACTCGGGATGCTCTTTAGCAGCTGCTGTCTTTGGGATTTTCTTCCTCAGTGGGAGGGCCGTGGCCACCATCAGCATTGCCTGCTTGGGCACCCTTGGCTGTTTAGGGTGAGGATCGCTGGCATCTTGTCCAGGAAGCTGGTTGGGATCCCTGGATGGGACAAGTGACATTGGCCATGGTGCCCTGGCTTTTAGTGGGCACAGAGAGGTGGGTGGGCTTGGGGTGGGCATCTCCATCCCTGCCACATGGCACCCTGAGGTGCCACAGTCTTCCTGCCGCTATGTAGCAGTGACAGTGGATGCAGGGAGGTGCCACCACAGTGCTCAGTGGGCACAGGTGAGATGGAAGAGCCATGCCAGGTGGGATGGGGGGTGTAAACCCCTCCATGGGCACCGGTGTGTTGGCTTTCTATATTTTAATCATTTTAACATTTAATGCTTCTCAATTAAAGTGATTTCCTGGAGTAGATGCCAAGCTTAGGGCGAATGCACATTAACCACTTTCTGTATCGGTAGTTAAAGGCACCAAGGGATTTAAACAGCAATCCGCAAGGCTGCTGGGGAAAGGTTTGGCTGAATAAAGCAGATTATAAACAATAATATATGTCTTTCTCTCCTCCCCCCCACCCCTGCTTTCTTTTTTTTTTGGAAAGGCTCCAACCTCACAAACAGACCTAAAGTGCTATAAACATCTCGAGGGCTGAACGCTCAGGCCCCAAATGTGCTCTCTGAAAGCACCGGCACCGTGGCTGCTGCTTTTCATCCCGGCTTTAACAGAGTTTTTTTATTACCCAGCGTGTCCATCAAGCCAGGCAGTGGCTGTGCATTATGGCACTGCACAGGGGTGGCCTTGCTTGTCCCTAGCCTTGATGCCAGTGTGACCCCAGTGTTGGGGTTGGCATCTTTGCTATCCTGATGCAAAAGCGACAGGCTGTGATGAGTCCGGGCACTGCCAGCCTGCAGGTCCCCTGGGCAGGGGGAAGGGGAGCAGAAGCCATTGTGGGCCCTTGCTTGATATTACTAACGGAAAATAACTCGGCAAGCCATTTTGTCCCCACTATGGAGCCTGATCCGTGCCGTGTGTGGTGCAGTGACTTTGTCAGCATTTGCAAACGCTGGCAGGAACCACAGACACCGTGAGGGGCCAAACCCCACACGTGCCTCCTGCCCAGCCAGTCCTTTGCGAAGGGAACGTTCCCATTTATTTTCCTAAGGCTGGATGTGCTGCAGAAAGGACTTTATGGCAAGTAGCTTCCTGTCACAGCAATGGAGATTTCCTACGCTCCCCTCCAAGGCTGTAAATCTTCTCTGGGGAAAAGCAAACCCCACAGGGAAGTCACAGGCTCCTCTTGTCAGACACTCACCCCGTGCAGCAGCCTCCCTTCCAGCTATTCAAAGCACAAACCCTGCCCTGGCAGCTCCTCTGACCCACCAGCACAGCCCAGTCAGGACCCTGATGAGGAAGCAGGAAGCCCCACAACCATCCCACTGCAGTCCAGCACTCAGGCCTTGCAACAAGGCAAATTTTTCCCACTTTCTGGGTATTAGTCCAGCTGAGAAGACCATGAAGTGTCTGAGAGGCCCACAGAGGTGATAATGTGGGTGCAGGTTTATGTCTGTGCCCAGCTCTTACAAACCCCAGGCCTGAGTGGGCCACCCCAGGGTCTGGCACATGGCAGGAAGACCTGCAGTTGACAACGGAAGTGAGAGTTTAAAGCCATTTTCTTCAACAAAGTGGTTGTGTGATGTGGTAAAAGTCCTGTCAGCTTGGAGGGATTGGTTAGCAACATGTGCTATGTGAGAAACTGGGGGACAGACTGATAGACACCTGTATGACCCTCCTGTCTCTGCAGGCCTCTCTCCACAGGACAAGAACTCGAGCAGAGCTATGGCAGCACTGAGTTGTCTCCCATCTTTACTGCTTCCAAGGAATCAATTTCACTCCCTGAAAAAAAAACAAACCCAAACCAAACACACAGAGGCTCCATCCCAACACTGTGCTTTTATTTATATTTTGTTTGGACCCAAGGGAAAAAAAAATAAATGAAAATTCAACCTGAATGGGAGAGATGAGCATCCCTCACCTGCCCAGCAGTCCTGCCCCCCCTGCGGAGGAGCCAACCAGTCAGCCCAGGCTGCTCCAGTGAGACAGCCAATGCAGTACTTCTGTTTGATACCTTAAAATAATTCCTGGGGCCTTCTCCAGATCCTCTCCCTTCTCCCTCCCCCCTCCAATACTGAAAAACGTCAGAGCACGCAAAACTCTGATCCCATCCCACCCAGGGTATGCGCTTGGCCCTCGTGCTGGAGAGCCCAGCCAGACTCTGGGCTTTAAAAGATCCCCTTGAACCACCGAGGCATTTGGAGAGGCAGCGGGGAGGGAGGAGAAGGGGTGTTATTGCAGGGCATCTCTGTCCCCCCAGGGGTCAGGGCTCGCCGGTGCTGTGCTGCTGCAGAGCCAAAGTGATGGCTTTGGAGTCCGTCACCTCCTCGGGCAGGCAGCCCTCCTGGTCCCGCAGCCCAGGGTCAGCTCCCGACTGCAGCAACAGCTCCACGATGTCCAAAAACTCACAGGTGGCAGCTGGAGGGAGAAAGGGCAGGGTTAGACTGGGGATGCTGACCCGAGGTGGTGGTGATGGGTGTTTCTAGAGTGGTGGCTGTAGCTGGCAGCTTCCCACGTGTGTGCTGGAGGCAGGAAACGCTGTCTCAGCACCTGGCCCAGCATAGCAGATCATTTTTTGGGGCAGTGTTCACTACACAATGTATTACTTTGGATTTCATAGTGCAAAGGAAGGAGAAAACACAGAGTGAGTGCATAGCCAAAAGTCCAGAGGGGGTGTTACTGGTGCAACCAGCAACCCAGAGCCCACAGCCCAGACACAGAGCTGTCAGGAGCCCAGAGGTATGCAGGGCATCACCTGGGATGCAGAGGGAGACTGAGCACAGTTTGGCTAAGGCTCCTTTGCATCCAGGACTGGAGACTGACCCTAGGAAGGGTCCCAGAGTGCTGATGCAGCACTGCAGAGAGCCCCAAAGTGCCACCTGGGAAAGCGTTCCCTGCCTGCTTTTGTACACAGAATTTATAACGCATTTATCTGTATCTATATCTGTATCTGTGTTTGTATCTGTACCTATCTATCCACCTCTAACATCTTAGTAAGTCCCAGCCCCTCACCAGCCTCCTGAACCTCCCAGGGCTCCACAGGCAGCACATCCCCGACAGGACACCATCAGTACTGCCTCACTTCTGGCTTTCATTCATCATTTCTCCTTGCAGAAAATTCAGATGGTTTTTAGCTGCTGGCCATCCCTTCCCTGAGCACCAGCTCCAAGGGACTGTGTCTGTGCCCTCTGACAGCTGGTAATGGCACACACACACCTCCAACACTAGCAACTATTTTTAAATCCCTGATTTTCTCTGCCAAGATAGAATCAAGTTTGACCAGAGCCCTTTTCTCTCCCCAGGATGTAACAGCCTTACTTAAGGATGCTAAACCCCACCACTGGAAAATCAGGAGAACTCTTAATACTGAAGAGCTGGACTTTGCTGGTAACAGCAGAAGTTCCAGATCCTGGATTTTCCCTTAAGCCTGTGCAAAGCAGATTCTAGGGAAGCCAAAAGCTGCCTGATGAGGCTATGAAGTTGGTACCTTTCTCATGCATTGGTAGCGATTGGTTTTAATTGTATTTTGGGTGCTTTTATAATGCAACCGACTCTTTTAGTAATTAGAGTGTCTTTTGCATTACTCTGCAATTCTCTACTGATCCAAAAGGACAAGCAGCAACATCACATTAAAATAAATTTGATGTGTGATAGGAGCTTACACTGAAAAGATAAAAAAGGGAGGAAAAATGGGGGAAGGGGTTGGTGAGGAAGCAGGTGGGGGTGTGGGTGAGGCTGAACTGAAGGGCAGTGGATCACATCCCTTTGCAGGAAGCAGACTTCCAGAGATACCAAGGCAGCTGTGGTGGCAGGTTCTGGGCACGGGGAGCTGGTGCCTGCCCAGAGAAATGTGGCTTTCTCGTCTGGTGTTGCTGGTGGGCACAGCCCATGTCCTTGAGAGGGCTGGGGCCATCCCAGGGGATGAGAAGAGCTGCTGGATTTATCGCACCCTGGGACCCTCGATTTGTCAAGGGCCGGAGCGGCAGCCCTGACACGGGCACGGGTGAAGATGAATTTCCATTCAGCGCAGTTCGCCTCCCGACTCCATTAATCCTCAGGGTTCAGATGATGAATTTTTTTTTTTTTTTTAAATTATTTATTTTCTCCTCCAGCGTCCCCTCCCACTGCCCTGCCACAGCACAGACAGAGCCGAACAGATGGCGCTTTGCAGGGAAGCCGGAGCGCCCATGAGGATACAGAGCCTGCCCACCCCGCGGCCACGTGGCCGCCACTGCTTGGAGCAGCCTTGATTTCCTCTGGGAGAGGCAGCAGCAATAACCTGAGTATTCCCAGTGGGTGCAGTGGATGGATGGAGAGGAGCTGAAGGTTGGTGGGCCATTCAGCAGGGAGATGGTGGTCACAGTGACCACAGCTTGGCCTCCACTTAACCTCCGATTAAACCCGGGGTCGGTGCCCATCGGAAGGAGGCAGGATTTATAACCTGCAGCAGGATGTGGTTTGACACTGGCTGTAATCAGGAGAGCTGTCACCACAAGGACAGCTGTCAGGCCACGCTGGCTCATAAAAAGGGATGCAGACACCCTAAAAGCAGTGCCTGCCTTGCTGATGGGATTTAACCCTTCCCTGAACAGCCTCCAACCAAAGGGAAGGCCTTGTGAAGGCCCTGCTCAGCTCATAGGCAGTTTTCATATGAGCTCTCTCACCTCTCTGCTGCAACTAATGCCTTGGTTTTGAAGGACTGACCAAAATGGTATTGGGAGGTTTTCAGAGAGTTCCAGTTTCAGGCCACCCGCCACTTGAATCCAAATTAGTCACTCAAACTAGAAACAGCTGTTTCCAAGATCGTAGGGATTTATGATCACATCAGTAAGTTAAGGGAACGAGGACAACCCGGGTGCAGTGATGGCCACCAGGAACAACTGGGTATCTTGGGCACACCGGACCTGTGTGCCACAAAAGGCTTCCCAAAGATGATACATGGGCAGGACAGGTGGGATACAACTCAAGAGGAAGGAAAAATGTTAACACTTAAAACGTTTGGGAAGAAAACTCCAGTAAAATGTCACAATTGAAACATCTGAGCTGTCAGGGTGGATCAGAGAAACTGTTTCTGAAATAATGTTCATTAAATCAGTTATTTTTGTTTGATTGTTAAACAACCTGCCTCAGTCACCAGACAGAGGGATCCATTTGCACAGAATTTACACTCAGGTGATGCATCCACCCTTTGTTTTCACATATTGACCTTGCTTGAAGCAGGTGCTCGTGGTTAACCTATATACCTGCTATGCTTTGGCACAACCTAGTGTAATGCACTGTGCACCCCCTTGTAGGCAGCTGTCAGTCCTGGGGTTGGGAGTAGGGAAAACAAAACCTCTTCCTAGGAGAGAGAAAGCCCAAAATGTGGAATGAGTTAGAGAGAGAGGTGGTGTGGCATTTTAAGTACTGCTAATCTGTGGACAATATTGTACTAAGCAACAGATTCGCTACTCCAGTCACAATGACAGGAATTTGAAAAATAGGGTATCCTACAGGAAAGATCACATGTGGAGAAATCACACATTATTGTAATTATAGTATTGGTTTGGGGCCCTGGAATGTGGGAGTTTAGCTCCAGATCCAAATGCTTTGCTTTGGACTGATGCTCTTCAAAGCAATATTGCCATCCTGTTTAATGTCCTTGTGGAGGGATCAGGGAGAGAAAGACACAAACACTTCAGAATGACAAGTATGCTCTTAATTACAGTTACAGGCATCAAGAGAGAGTACAAAATAATCACTGGCTATGTCTTAATTTTGGGAAAAAATTATGATCCAGATTAAATCGATACTTTTTTCATATTCCCCACACATCAGCACTGTGTGCGTCACTTCAGTCTCTACTTCTCTCATTTGGACACAGAACAATCTTTCAATTAAAGATTGCTATAAAATTATGTATCTAATTAGCTGTAATTACAGGAGGGACACAAATTGTGATTTCCCCCTGCTGATTTTGGTAGTGGAGAAGCTCCTGCTCTCTCACCTGCAATCAAACAGGTTTGTCACCAGGACACGAGGAGGTGGAGGCCACCTTGGTCATCCCCTTCCCCTCACCAGTGAAACCTGTTAAAACTGATACAGACCCTCCCTGAAGGCCACGGGATTTGGCATTCCCTAACCAGAGCCAATCTTGGGTCTAGAGGTGGCATAACCACACCCTGGAGACATGAAAACTCTACATCACTAACTGGGGAAAAGGAAGGCTTTAATGTGACATCTGCAAAGGAGAACAAAGGGAGGACAGCAGCCTTCCGCACTGATTCTCCCAAGGTCCCTACTCCTACCATGCTGGATTTGCCAGTGGAGGCAATCAAATCCAGATTCTCTGCTCATTTTAGACCTGAAATTTGCTTTCTGTGCACAGAGCATTTACTTCAGCTGCAAATCCATCCTCTTAAGAGGGAACAAGCGAGCTGAGAGGCAGCTTACCATAATGGAGTGCAGTCTGGCCTTCCCCGTCCTGAAAAAGAGAGAGACGTGATTTTAGAGGTACAGGCAATGTTGCGGGGACACAAGTAAACCTCAGTTTTAAATAAATAAGCTGAATCATGGCAATGTTTTAGTTGACTAGATAAACAGCTCAGGAGATCCAGCTACCTGACAGCTGGGATTTGAATCATCATCTGCCATCACTCCATATTGATAGATAATCAATATCTATTCACCAGTAAGAGTGCGTGGATCACATCATGACGTGAGTATAATTCAGTTCATAGTGTTATCACTTCCAGCCCATAAAAATGAAGGATTTCAGTACTATGGCCTCACTCTGGGATGCTCACTAATCCTGATGCTACAGTCCAAGATGTTTCAGTGCAAGCCCAGCCTTTGCCTACTTCAGGGAAAGGTAAAGCACTGGGACACTGCCACAGCTCAGTGTGCTGAACTCTTCAGCACAAAAGAGCAGACAGGGCACAAAAAATCCCAGCTTTTCTTCCACCTGAATAAACCTTAGGTTTCTCCTCTTCAGGATTCAGATCTACCCAAAGCCCAGGTAAGTTCTGCTGAGTGAGGAAAGGCCACAGTGCTCAGGGATGGGCAGGCTGCCGAACTCATCCTTGTGAAACACCTGCAGTGCAAGGGCAAAGCAAACCACATGATTTGTACGTGTTGGCACACAGCCCCCTCTTCCAGCTTAACATATACACCACTGCCCCAGCTGCAATGCTTTGGGAGTGCATCCCCTCCCCAGGCTCTGCTGTAGAGCTGGTGGTCAGGCAGCACATCCAGCAGTGCACACCCAGGCACCTCACCCCGCCACAGCCTTGCCCTGCCACCAGAACAGGTGAAATAACAGAAGGAAAGAATTACTGGCCACTTTGCTTTCACTACCCCATCAGGATTAGCCTCTAATTCAGTTCTTTGCCTCCTTAATTTATTTGCATCTGTCTATGGAGACTTAGGTTTTAAATTACCGTCATCTTTGGGATTAAGGTGCCAATTCTACAGTCTGTTTTGGATTCTGGGGCAAGCGAAAGGGAAAAGAATAGGAAAACAGGTAGAAATCTCACCCATAGCTGGAGACTATTATTCTGCTTGATATTAACGCTGTTAAGCTGAGGAACTAGGAATAATCTGTGTTTTGGTGTGGGAGATGCCACCCTTTGCTCTGGGACACAGCACCAACACAACCACCATGGCAGCAACAGGGATAAAAGACAAAACCTGGATGCAACAGGCATTTGCTGCCTATCAAATTCATTCTTTTCCAAGCAAAGGTCCATGTAGAGGGTGTCAGATATTTCCTTCCATGTGCTGCTAAGTCCCATTCACGTCACTCACACCAGGGGTTGAAGATGCCTCATTTCAGGAGCCTGTTTCTGCCCAAACTGCGGGAAGCATAATTCAAACGGGTGCCATTAGGGACAACCACATGCCATTGGAGACAACCACATGTCAAAGGACTGAAGGAATCAGGGGCTGCTTCCATTGATCATTCCACACTAATAAGGTAACTGATCCGAGCCAGAGCCCCTGAATGCTCCTTAAGCACATGCCTGCTCAGAGGAGTGACAGGGCCGGTACTGACTTCAGCAAAATCCGGAGCAGGGCTGGCCAAGAAGAGGCAGAAGTTCTCCGTATGAATTATTGGGAAGGCAGGATGTCAAATATGCGGGCTGGGGGATGGGAAGCCCTTCTGCATCCCTGCTGACAAAACCCACAGGAGACTGGGACTGGAGCTGTGCAGAAGAAATCCCTTTCCAGGGGAACACTTTGCTGCAGAACTCCCTATAAAACACACAGGACTGCTCCAGGAACACTACAGCCATTTGTTCCTCTTCCAAAGGCTTGTGGAAAGCACTGCTGCTTCAGCAGCAGGCTGCAGCTAATGAGGCTTTTTATTTCTCTTAGATGTACTTCCTGGCATCTGCTGGGCTAAGGAGGGAGCGCAAGTCCTGGCATAGGAAACGTGTCTCTTTAATCCCAGTGTGGTTTTTAAAAAGAACTATTAATCCAATGTTATGCAAACATGGTTTGCACTTTATTTACGCTGTGGATTTCCTCCCCCTTCGAGCGTTCCGGCTGGCCAAATGCTATTCGTTATACTTCTCAGATGCTGTGCTATTTGCTTGTATTTCCTCTGTGACAAATTTTAATCCAGGTAAATGGAAAAAGCTTTAGTGTGGTCACTCACTAAAGGCCTTGAAATGCCCTCGGGAAGCTGCTGATCTCAATCCCTCTTTGATTTGGCTTTTTGGAGCACTGTGGCTAATCACAGCTCAACGTGCCCACCTGCTCCAGGTAGGGCAACGCTGAGCCTTCACAGCAAAATGGTCACACCTGGAGACTAATCAAAGATGGGTCATGAAAGTGAGGATTACAGCTCCCATTGTGGGAATTACGTGAGATGACTATTGCCTAACAGGAGCTGGAAATGTTTGTTTTGCAATGAAACACAATGCGCAGAAGACGAATTAAGATGAATTCTAGCTGGCCTTGATGCAAAGGATATTTCCTGACGTGTGAGAGAAAGCAGTGGTTTCTAGAGCATCCCAGGGAGGTGCAGCGTGCTTTTCTCCCAGGATGTGCCTCCATTGGGATGAATGATCCCAGTGAGTGGACAGGGGCAGCCTGGCATGGCCTCTGTCCTCACTGTGCTGGCACCAGTCAGGAGCAGGGCATCCCGAGCGCATCCTCCGCAGCTGGGAGGAACCCAGAGATGCTGACACTGATCAAGGAACAGAGATGATGATGGTGATCAGATAGTTTCAGCAGATGGACCAAGGACAAAGTGCTGAGTAGGGGAGTTGATGTTGGGGAGTGCAGAAGAAGAGATGGGCAGCTCCAGGGCCAATGCACAATGCCGAGCTCAGCTCTATGCCAGGATGCCTCTGAGAAATGCCCTTTCATCATCATGTGTTAGCTGGAACGTGTCACTGTGACAGGTTAAAAAGGAAGAAACCTGCTCTAATTCAGTGAACTTCAACACAAAACGGGGGAAAAGCCAGGTTCAAAGCAGTAATACACCTTCCGTAAAGGCTTGCAAGGCCTTGTCCCAGAGCCCTATTAACAGTGCTCTGTCTATAAAGAAAAGGAGCTGGTGGAAATGGCAGAAGCCACAGAGGCAGACAGAAAATGACCAGAAGGACAGAAAGACCATTACATATCCAAACCTAAGAGCGCTCAGTCACAGACATGAATGTTACCAACCAACAATGGATCTGATTCCAAGCTTTCCTCTTGCCTCCTAATGCTGGATGCCATCCTGGGTGCCTTTTACAGTCTCTTGGCACATCTAGCCACAGGAGGATGACGCCAAGCTGCACAGCTTTGAGGCAAATGAGAGCCTTCCCAAATACTTCAAAACCAAACCCCACGTCTACCAAACCCATCAAAACAAAGATGCTACAAAATCAGTGGTACCTCCTACATCTATGGTCTGTGACAGATGTCACTCAATGAAAATCCAACTACCAGTGGATAACTTATTGGATAACAGGATTTTGTGCTGCTCCTGAGAAATTTAAGCAAGAGAAATGAGAGAAGATGGACCGAGCGCAGATGGACCAACTGTCTTATCCGCTAAGTGGTACTATGGCTACTGCACGTCAATTTTGTCTTATAAGTGATAGGATTATATTGGTGTTGCCTTCTCATGTTCATTCCTTGGGAATACCTGTTCCCTGCGTAACCTAACACTAGTTCTAGACTGAAGGGCAGAGACATGGAAATGGCTTGGCTGAGCCCTGCTGAGATGCTGTACACTCTGTGAGACATGATTTCTGTTGTCTTGCAATTGCAGGTAGACTTTGACTGGTCACTGTTTGACTGTGGTTTCACAGGACAGCTTTCAACAGTGTGCTATAAACACTGATTGTCCAGACCTGCCTCATTACAAGCTGTGTGCAGAAATCTCTGTGAGAGGGAGGGTTGGCCCTAAGGGAGGCACCATCTCTTCTGCATCTCATCTGTTTTATTTAGCACTAAGTAGAGAGAGAACAAATCCATACTGGTTACTTGACTCCATATTGGTGATGACTGCCTTCCACACCAGCATGAGGGTCTGTAGGGGATCCCACTCCTCAAGTGCTGTTTCACACAGGTGCCTTCAGTCTACACTATCCACACTATCCTTTCCCTTTGAAGGATGGCACCTGTGCTCTTTATTGTAAGGTATTCTTTCCCCCACATCACCTCTTTTTCTGTTCATTTGTGGCACCTTTTAAGGTGCACACTCGTCCCCACTGACAGACTCAGAATGCTGGCAGGGATCACAGGAGATAAGAATGATGTGGTGATAAGAGTGTTTAACAGCACTGGGTCCTGGGCAGCACGGATGGGCCAGAGGGAAGATAAATATTTACACTACATCTTTAGAAGGTGGCTGAGTAAAAAGGGCCAGAAGAATACAGCCTCTGAACAAGCACTGGTGCTTAGGAGCTGTAATATAAATCTCTGCAGCCTCACGGCACACGCTCACTCAAGCCAGGGAGATGAAAAATAGCAAGAAAATACTTTCCTCCACTTTTAAAAAGGGTTTTATTTCTCATTTATTTCCACTTTAGACTTCAACTTCCTAACAATTTACTTTAACCTCATCATCTTCTTATTCTCTCTCTGAAATTTTATCTCCAAGAAGACTGAGGGTGAGGCTACAGCGAAAAGCACAGCAGAATTTACATGTTAATACCCACCATTACATAAAACCAGGCAATGGGGACTCAAACAACCAGTCTGAACTCCATCAGACAATTGAGTAGATGGCCACAGCCCAGCCTTTATTTCCATTTTCACACTGCTTTTGCACACAGCAGCCTGGGTTTGTACATGCACATGAATACATGTAAAATAAATGCTTGCCTAAGCAAAGCAGATAGATGAGTGGCAAATGCTGGCACAGAAAAACAGTTTAGTTGGACATGTTGATCTTGTTCTTTTAAAATCCCTACCTTAGGCCAGTGTGCACCCATAAACACATGGACTTTTGCTTTTAGTTGCCTCCTGAGCCTTAAAGCAACATCAGCAACAGTGCAATTTGAGAAACAAGACCATCCAACAGCTTTGTGCCCAAGTCTAGAGTCACAAATATATCCGACCCCAGAAATTAAAGCAGATCTTTATGTTTTCTCCTCACTTTTTGATTTTGCTAAAGCAAAATATACTTGTGACTGCTCACCTTCACCAGTTGTTTTAAGTGGGTGGCCCATATGAGGACAACTAGTTGGCTGGTGCTTGTGAAGTGTTTGTAAGGTTATGATTGTTAATGTTGGCATAGGCTGTCGTGAGACACCACCATGTGCATCTTTGGTCCTAGCTCGAAGGCAGCTCAGGCACTCCTCAAGGACCAACACCATGGGACAGAAAACACAGAGCAACCTCTGGTAGAAGCAAAACCAAAATCCATGCACTGGTCAGGAATAGTTGTCACTTGGGGATGGCAAACAGCCCAGGCTGGCAAGTGCAGGGCTTGGGTATCTTCTAAGTTTGGTTCCTCCATTAACCTCTACTTCCCTTACCTATGGGTAGGTTTGGCAGGGACCCCTCTCTTATTGAGCTGTTCCTCTCCAAGAGCTCTCAGCTCTCTCCTCTGCCTCTTCCTCCTATTCAGACCTTTTCCTGCCCTGTGTTGGGCAGATATCCCTGAGGATGGAAGGTGCTAGACAGATTTTTATCATCACCTCTTGGGCCCTTCTCCAGAGCCTACTGCCAGGCTATCATTTGGCCTATCTTCTAAGTGCCTCACAGATAAATTAGATCTGCATAGAGAAGCAATTATTACATTTCTAATGGCATGAACCTTTACAGCACAATCTGCTACTGAAAGGCAAAGAAAATTGCATTAGCTTTTGTTTGATTCAAAATTATGATCAAGGGAAGAGCAATGCTGAAGCCCTTTAAAGCCAAGCCTACAAGCTGGGGATCCTTCTGTCTGGGGACCTCCCTATTCATATTCACTGCTGAAGCTCATACTCCTGGTTCATTTAGGAGCAGTAAATTGGAGTTAGGAAAGCTGCTGTTAAAAGCAGCTCTAAGAAAGCTCAGAAAGAACAGGATGCCCAGGAACCACCACTGGCTCCCTCCTGAAGCCTGTATCTGCTAATGCACCCACACGCCCCTAGCCCGAGGAGTTCAGTGTGCCAGGGTTACGCTAATCCCTCATCGCCCTAGTTTCTAACTGGTGCTGTACCTAAATTTCCAAGTGCAATTTCAATGGGATTTATCACATCTACTATGATCAGCATGTAGTGCTGTTGGCACAGATACAGGCTCTCAATACCCCAGTGCAGACATGGCTGTCTTTAATTGCAGAACAAAATGATTTCTGAATCTACACATCGGCTCATGCAGCAACATCGAAACTCTCAGGGTTGTTTTGCTGTTGAGCATTTTCATCCTGTTCTGCAGCTGGTGCTCTGTGCACAGCTGTGTATTTGGACATATTTATAGGTTATCCAAAGAATATTTGCTACAGCCTGTTACTTTCAGCACCAGGCATCTTGCTGGTCATCAAACAAGTGTGCTGGTGCAATAGAAAAGCTGCCAGGGAGCTGCCAGGATCAAAAATGTGTTTGGAAAAGTCAATGTATAAAGCTGTAACAAGTGGCGCTGTGGCTGAGTCAGACTCCCACAAACCACGCAGACATGATCCCAGGCTGTGAACAGGATGATATTCCAAGGGGCAAGACACTAAAACCTCTCTGCTCAGGGTGCTTCCCTGCCCCCTCCTCATGTAAAAGTTAGTTGCTCCTGTACTGCTTTATCACTTTAGCATGGCTGAGGCAGATACCTGGTTATTTAAGGGGCAGGATAAATGGGCTGAGACAGCTTTCCCATCCCCAATTCACTAGGGAATGCTTGGAAATTCCACCTGACACCGGGACCGCTCTGTGCTCTTAAACAATCTCCCCGTCTGATCCGATTGTTCCCCAGTGGGGAGGCAGGCTGCAGCTAGCTCAAGAGTCATTGATTGGATTAACAGCCTAATTCCCAACAGATGAATAGAATACTGATGTCTTGTCAGCCCACATCATAGAAAGAAAACACAATCTGCTTCTACAGCCCCGAAATTTAACCCTTTGCTTTCCTACTCCCCCTCTCTGGGGCTGGACACGCAAGTCTGGCACTTTCAGTTGGAGATCCTACCAATTTTAATGAGAAAAGGCACATTAACCTTTGGGACACTTTGCCTAATAATCTACATGCTGTGGGATCACATGCTATTTTCTGTAAGGTCAGTTTTGTAAGAAATCCTCTTTTCATCCTTTCTACACAGAGGAGATTTATACCAGGGACTTATTATGTTTTCTTCTCCCTTTTCCCAACTGCCATTAAAGGAAATACTGTATGCTTCAGAGTAAGCTGCTGAAAATTCATTAGCTTAGCGACATTATCCTGAAATATACAGATATTGAACATTTTCTGAGTCTATCATTTGATCAGGAGGATGGATCTGCCTGGAGAGGAGCAAGAGGGACATCCCTGCAATGCTCTCTCCCTCCAGCAGCTCTTGGCAAGCCCTGGGGCAGGGGATTGAAGCTGGGACCATCGTTTTCTCTGGGAGAGCTCCTGTTCTTCACCTCCTAATGGAGACACTAATGTTTTCTTACCTCATAGAAAGACTGTGATAAGAAATTAATTGCTACTGGTCAAATGTTCACTACTACACAAGTGGGACCCTGTGCATATTAAAGAGATTCTCCAAGAACAAAATTTATTTATAGACTTCTTGGCACTGTGTGTGTTTATTTCCTTGCTCTGGAGACAAGAATAAATAAAAATCATCTGAAATGTATTCAAAATCCCATTTTTTTTTCAGATCACTGGTGTCCGTAATGCTGCGGGGTTTGTTTCCTTCTAACAGACACCTTTTACACTTGCATTTACAAAACAGGCAGATATGTGAGGGTATTACTGAGAGGCACTAGCACAGGTTGTCCAAAGAAGCTTTGGCTGCCTCCTGCCTCATCCCTCAAGAGTTCAAGACTAGGCTGGATGGGGCTTGGTGAAGACTGGTCTAGTGGAAGATGTCCCTGACTGTGGGAGGGAGTTGGAACAAGATGATCTTTAAGGTCCCTTCCAACACAGACCATTCTGAGATTCTATGATTCTACAATCCATTTAAGGATTGCAAGGTTTGCATTGCCTGAGAGAAGCCAGGTTGAGTTGTGAAACAGAAATGAGGTTATTTCCACCTCCATTTAGATTTTACACTTTGCATGTTGACTGGAAGCATTCCCTCCATCACTCCTTTACTCTAACAAACTAATCAGTCCAGCACTAACTAACGTGACTAATAGGAGAGAAAACATGAGAGAATGCAAGTGCACACTCTTCCCCCTTGCTCTCCTTTGACCAGTGCCTACCAGCCATGACAGTTTTCCAGACTTCATTATTTCACAACTCCATTAAACATAAAAAAAAACTTGCTAGGAGACTGAATGAAAGAAACAGGCCTTCCCTCTCCTAGCTTCCAGTACATTAACCCAACAGGGACATAGGTAGTGTTCCATGTTCACAGAGCTGCCCTAACTAAAATAATTAGCAAGACATACTACATTGACTCCAACAATTCAATTACTGCCCTGTTAGTATTTTGAAGTCTTCCAAATTATTAGCTCGTTTTACAATTTGAAATCATAATGTTTCATTTTCATCCCAGATGTGAATTGTTCCAGATTGGCAATAAATAAATAAGTCCAGTGAGCCTTGTCCAGCCCAGCCCTTGTCCTGTAATATGGCTGCATTGTATATTCACGAATCCAGGTTAAGGATGGGGACTGGGGCAGTTGTGCCCTGGAACTAGCAGACTGGAGGTTTTATAAATACATACAGAAATAATTAAAATCTAAGGGGTTTAGAAGGGTTAATCTCCTTTAAATAATCTCTGCCACAAAGCCTGTAAAGTCACTGCTGGCCCCGTGCCCGCGTGGGACCGGCTGTCGGATATCAGGACAGCACGTGTGGGTGGGAGCAGAGAGATTAAGAGGGAGCACTGCTGTGGTGGCCCATCACAGTGCTGCTGCCCCACACATGGCACTGCCGAGGGGCTGGAACGCTGGGAGCAGGATGGGATCCAGGGCCAACCAGCAAGTCAACATGCCACTTGCTCCACCTGATCAAAGAGGGAGAAGGAAGCTTGCTTAGGCTGCTAAATTTAGCAGTCTGGATGGGGGACTGCTGGAACTGAGAGCGTTGCTGCTGCTGCTTGGTTCACCTCAGTCCTTGCTGACTGCAAGGACTGATATTTATTTAAAGGGATTCAGGACTTTGGAAGTAACCTCTTTTCATCTGCAGGCTTGAATCCACAGCCTTGGGTGGCCAAGGAGGTATTGAACTTTTAACTGTCAACTATAATGGCCTCAGTGATGCCACTCTGTATTTCAAGGGTGTTCTCTTTGTATAAACTGTAATTTAAAGCCAACAGCTGAAAGACCATTAGAGAGGAAGAAATCCAAATGAAAGTAGAGAAATCACCCCTGTGTGGGTTAAAGCAGTGCCTGTCTGAACCCAGTAGTTTGATTCCCCTGATCTAGGCAAAGGCAGGGCCAACTGAAATGCCCAAGAAACCCAGGGCAGTGCTAGGGCACTGTCAGGGAGGTTGTGGTATTGTGACCATGACAGGCACAGCTGCAATAAAAAGTGAAGTCACAATGTACCACGGAAGGAGCAGAGGTGCTGTTAGTGGCCTGGGGAGCTTTTTCTTCTTTAAGTCAGTGAGGATAAAGACTCCAGAGACTCTTGTTTTGGTCCCATAAACCTTCCTCGGCTTGGTGCTCAAAATCAGCACTTTCCATGCTCAGAGGGTCTGAACCATCCTCTGAACTCATTAAACAAGATCTGGATTTTATTAAGCCAAGCTTGGGGAAGTCTGGGCTAGCAGGGGAGCTGACTTTCAGTGGCCCATGGCCCTCAGCTCGAAAGGCACTTCTGTTTTAACTCTCCTTCAGAAAAACTCAGTGCCAGGAACTTTGCTCAGAAATCACAAAGCACCTCAGGATAACACTGTGTACAGCTCCCTCCAGACAACCTTTCCTTCCCAAGCACTGTTTCTTAAGGATGAGGACTCCTCTTTGTGGCTAATCTGGAATTAGAGAGGACGTTTGAACACTCGCAGCTGTCTGCCAGAGGGGGAAGGCAGCAGAGCCTGGATCCTGCCCCGAAGTGGATCACTGCCAGGGAGAAGCCAACTGCACGTGCTGACTTAAGAAGCTCCCGTCTCATCACCTCAGAGGGTTGCTGTTTTTGTGACATCCAGCAGCCTTTTAGCAGCCTCTGTGAATTGTGTTAGTAGCTGATTTACCATTTGTTATTTTATAAGGCATGAAGCTGCTCTTTCACTTGCTCATGTACGTGTCAGACTCTGAAAACTCAGTCTATGATCACTGGGGCTGCTTCCCGATGGAAGGAGAAATAAATAGTGAAGGAAAAGGTTTATTGGTACTGCTTATTCACAGACAGTCAGGTTTCCAAACAGCTATTAATGAAGTGCCAATACTGAAGAAAAAAAAGGAAAAATGTCTGGAGAAAACTGCCTCAGGACATCAAACTACATCAGTAACTGGAATTTCTTGATGGAGCCACAGTGCTATTAAAATACAGCTGAACTAAGTACTTGCAGTTTGGTCTGTCATTACTTATTTAGTGAGATGCAAAATTGATCTTCACTTTAAAGGGCTCTTTCAAAGTCTAGAGGCAGCACTTGCTCCCTCCTTGTGCTGTATAATAGAGGTGTTCCTAATGAAATTCTGAAGGGGCTGGAAGCAACCAGGGAAAACCGCAGCCAACTTTAAAACAGACAGATTTATGTTCAGGGATGTCCTGCTCTTTGAATGAGTTATTCTGCACAGGGCAGGGATAACAGGTTCACCATTCATGGGTCGTACAAGCGTGGCAGAAGGTCAAGTTCCCTGGTGGTGCTCGGACTGAGCACAGGGCTGGGGCTGCCGTCACATCTGGGGCTGAGCTGAGCAGGTCCATCCCATTTCCTACCAAAGCATCCCAGGAAGCCCACTGGGACCAGCTGGATGTAGAACTGGGCCCAGCCCATTCCACCCTGGGGAGGAGCAGATGGCAGGTACTGGTGGTGGCAGTCGACATGGGGCAGGGCTGAACCAGTGACCTCGAGGTGAAAGGCTTCGTATCTCCCATTATCAATCCCCAGAGCCCTCTCTGGAGTAGGTGTTGATACATTAATCTTTCTGACTGATGGAAACAAACTGCAAATATAACATTCCACAGGGGAATCTTTATTTACACTGAGACAAAACTATGCTTAAAAGCATAAAGTTAAGGGCACACTTAGGCTTCAGTCTTTCATCAGAAATCTTCCCATTTAATGCTATCCTTTTTCCCTTCCAAGTACTGAATTCAAACAGCCCGTCATCACACATTAGTCTCTGAGCAGAGCCCCAGCATGGATGGCTGCAGTAAATAATAAACTGGTGTTTGAGTTTCCTCCTGTGCATGCTGTCCTTCTAAATAGTTTAATAACAAAGGAGTATATTTCAGAGTGCTGCTGGAGTGCCTCGATGAAACATGTGGTGTAGGATAAATACCTCCACATCAGGACACTTTTCAAAGCCATCAGGCAGAGGGGTCAGTCTGTTGTGGGTTTTTTTAAAACTGCACAAGCTAATGCTTTAAGAGTGTCTTGATGGAATCAGGGAAATTGGATTGTCCCCCCATTTGCTGGCCTAAAACAAGCCTTTTTTTATTTATCCCATTAGAGGAACACAAGAGAAACCTTTTAAACGTCACTAAAATTTTCCCTGCATAGCAAAACCCAGTCAAAAGGGTTTTAATTTTCCCTGTGACCTCTTAAGTAATGCAGTATGTCAAGGTTTAATACATTGTGTGTAGGGGATTGTCTATATTCTGTGCTGTTGCACCAGGGTGACTCCACAGGGTTGGTCTTGGTCGCTGGATTTTGATGCTGCCAGCACCAGGCTGCCCAACTGGCACACACCACTTCAGGTAAGGCCAGCTGAACAAACAGGCAAGTGATAATGAGATGCAGCTTCCCCTGGACCAGTCCAGGAACTCCCAAAAATTCAGCAGTGCTGGTCACTCTCCAGTGACTTTGTTCTGCAAGTTGGGGTGCTCTAGTTTTGGCAGAGCCTGTGATTTGCAGGCTTTATTTACTTATTTATAGGAGGGCTAGAAACGCTTGGCAAGAAGTGCTTATGTACACAAGGCTCCAGATTCCCCATGGATATTTAACACAACAAACATAAGCTGGGTCTCAGAGGCAGACTGCAAACTGGCAGCACACAACGTGCTAAAGCACAACAGCTGAAGATAGCACCAGGGCCACAGACACCTGGAAGGCTGGGCTGGTGCCCACTCCACCCTTGCTGTCCCAAGAACTGATGGTATTAATGCCAAAACAGGTCTTCATGACCCCTCAGGGCCCATCCCACTTGTCAGCCAGCCTGGAAGCTGGTTCTGATCTCCCAAAGTAGCCCCAACTAGTAGTGTTTGTTACTAAAATATACCATTACTTTGCTCCTACAGGATATAGGAGTTTTCTATTCACACTGTTCATGTTTATTTTTGCAGACAGTGAACATGAGAGAGGAGCTGGGGTGCCACGTTATTTTGGGCTGAGCATGTAATTCTCCCCAGCCCTGGTTTTGCAGAGAAAAGAGGAACTGGAGAGCAGTAAGTGTCCAAGCCCTAAGTCTTCTGTCCCTGAATTCACACATGTGCACTGAGAGCTGAGAGAAGTGCAGAGCCAGGGTGAGGAAGAGAAGGCACATCCCAGCCTCCCAACCAGCCACAATAAAACACAGCTCTGAGACTAAGATACTACCTCCTGATCTTCCCAGTAGGGTTGCATAATCTATTTTACAAAATGTCAAAATTCAGCATGAAAATTGGAAAAAAGGGGGTGGGGGAAAAAAATAAAAAATCAGACTGGCCGGTTATTGGACCAAGGGCTGTGTTAAAAGGATCAGGGGGTGGTGGGCCAAGTGGTGGGGGAGGGAATGGGATAAAGTAGTGGGTCTAATCAAATCAGTTTAAAAAGCTGCAGCCTCTCCGAGTTAACCTTGCCAATCAGGGAGCGAGCGAGAGCATGTCTGCGCACATTAAAGCGGGAGCGTGTCCTTGAACCCGCGGCGTGTTCCAGGCTGTGTACCCAACACCCTCGGCACTCGGCAGCTGAAGAGCCCAGGATTAGGCACCCTCCTTAGCCTCGCTCAAGTGGAAGTCAACACGGCAAAGGCAGCTTGGGTGCTTCCCTGTGATTACAGGTGAGCTCATGGGATTAAGCTGGCAAGAGTTGGAGAAATGTTAAAAAACAAACAAACAAACAAAAAAAAAAAAGAGGAGGAACAAAAGGAGAAACCCTCCCATTGACAAATGCTGTCGTGTTGAGCCTGGCAGCTGTGAGAGGCATTACTAACCTTCGCTAATGACTAAGGGCACTGAAGTCACTTTAAAATAAATATTCACTAGGAATTACATGGGTAATCTAAAGGGATTATCCTGCTGCCTTAACAGGTCCATAAACTAAACGTTAAATGGTCTACACAAGTGTTTACATTAATTTTGACCCAAATCAACCCTTCTGCTAAAAGCCGTGGAAAGCCAGATTCGATTTTGGAAAGTACATGTCAGCTTGGAGTTGGCATTCTTATAAATTCCCTCAGATCCTGTGTTTTCTGAGGGAAAAGTGGGGCTGAGCTCTTGGAAGCCAGGAGCCTGCCAGCAGCCAGGGAAAGGCTTTAGCAGAAACACAACACTCAGAACATGAAGCAGCAAGCACAAATCCAGCCTCCCACATAATCCAGTCCCTGAGTCTTAGCTCCAGCTCGTCTTCCTGAGGGAGACAGGGAAAGCAGCGTGTGGGGAGAAGGAGCTCTCCCAAAGTGAATGGGCAAAACCCATGCCTCAGTTTCCCCACCTGTAAAAGGGAGAACATGGGGGAATGTGCCTTCCAGCTGGGACACTTCTCCCTTTGCTTCAAACTGCAGGGAGGGAGTTTCAGCTGGAGCAGTGCTGTGTGTCTGAGCCAGGCTCAGGCAGAGCAGGAGATAGGGCAAGAGGGACTGAATGATGGGATGAGAGCAGCTCCTGTGCACCAGGTGCAGCTCCTGAGAACAACTTCACAATCTCTGCATGAAAATGTACAGTATGAAAACACACAGATGCCTTAAAGCCACCATATAAAAAGTCCAAATTGCATCTGATTCCAAGGATCCTATCAGATACAAAGAGGGAATAAGTACTTCAGAGGAATATACAGAAGTACATCAACACTTCCTTCCAGAAGGCATTTCAGACTCAACCTTGGAAAAAGGACTCCAGGTTTTCCTCCTTTCTTATAGAAAATTAGGAAAGTGAGGGAGAGCATCAGGCTGCTTGAAGCACAAAAATCCACCACATCAATGGATGTGAAGAAACCACGTCCCTGGAGTGCTTTGGGGGTCTCCTGTACAACTCAGGGAAAAGAAGAATCAAATCCAATAGGCGGCTGGCAGGGAAAAATGGTCCAGAAAAAAAAAATCAGTATTTAAAAAGCTTGCTATTACTGATGGAGGAAAGAAAAACATTTGCAAGCTTTGTTTTTTAAAGACTTCTTCAGAAGTTCCTGTTTTGTTTTTCTTTCTTTTTTTTTTTTTTTTTAGGTTAAAAAAAGCCAGGAAAGTCTAACCTGGTAAAATCTAATTTCACAGGAAATCTTCTTTGAAAGCCTTGGCAACAGGGGTGGAAGTGCTGCCTGAAGGCAGTGTGGAGGAGTGCTCTAACAACAGCATTTTAAACTCAAATGCCAGGCAAACAGTAACTGCAAGTAAAGGCAGTTTTACACACTGTCAAATGAAAAATCATCCCACTAAATGAGACTTCTTCCCTCAGAAATACATATTTTTATGAACTCCTAAATATATGCTAGAAAAAATTAACAGATAAAAACAACTTCTGCCTTTAAACAAGATTGTCCTCCTTCCTTTTTAAATAAACAAATAGTCTCAAAGTTTTCTTTATGTACCGTAAAAAAATTATAATGGGGAACAGACCAAGATCCTCCACACTGATTTCCACCTAGTAACAGTGACCTAAAACAATCTCCTGCAGCTGAAGGAGCCATGAGAATATCCTTCAGTCTCCACTAAGCCAGCTCTAAAACAAAACATGAATTACTGTAAAAAAGACAGTTGCTATTTGTCCTTTCTATCCCAGCTGGCATGGGCTGGGATGAGAGAGCTTTTAATGAGAGACAGAGCCTGGTAGGGCAACCCTGTGTCCACAGGGGTGTCTCTGCAGGTGCACGAGAACTTAGAGAACACCAGCCCCATGAGGTGAGCAGGCAACATCAGCACTTTCTCCTTTGGTGAAAAATCCGAACCAGCAAATATATTTGCACTTACCAACAAGGCCTGAAGCCTTAAACAGGGATCCAGAGAATCTGCAGGCTGTGAACTGGCAGGAATCACATTCAGGTGCCTGTTAACAGGGAACACCTGTGGGATGGGCTAACATGGGCTGTTTTGTGCTGCAGCCCCCAAGGGTGTGAGTGGAAAGGGAAACTTCTCAGCAGAGTCAATCACTTCTGCAGAACTCCCCTTTAAAGCAACAGAAAGCCTCCTAGCTATGTTAAACATTGATGTTCAACTTTGCTGCTTTCAGAAAAGCTTCTCCAGAAAGCCATTGTTCCATCCAGGACAAATTACCCTACTGCACCTCCTGGTCATGCCATAAAGCCACCCAGCATCTAAAGCAGAATAGAAATGAAAGCTCAAGAGCTTTGATTTGTACCAAATGCAAGGGCCTTTGATACCTCATCTGCTAGGCTTAGGTAAGTATAGAGCCCTTCTGTGGGCTGCACCAATCTCTGATGCCTGAGGAAGGCTCAATTTGCATCTACAAATGCACTGATTACTGTCTTTCTTTGGGCTGATACAGGCAGTAAGGTAAGGGAAAACTGGGCAATGTCCAGGGACAAAGTTTTCTTTGTTTTTCTTCTCCAGAACACCCAGTTATGAAATATGTTTCCTAAGCAGAATGAATGAATATTGACTTTGACCATCCTTTTCCCTCAGGAAACCTTTTCTAAGACAAACCTTTTTTACAGAACTTGTAGTCCTGCAAGCAGGACTCCTAGTTCCCACATTCTTGTTGCTATTCCATTTATTGTTCTGCAAAACTCACCCTGTATCTTGTGACCCTGTGAAGGGAGAAGTCCCTATGATTTTTATGCAGCTGTAGCTGTCATCAGAGCAACTGTGCAACAGCATAAAATTCAAAGATAGACAGCTTCCCTGGGTGGCTTTTCACACCTTGAGTGCTCAGGAGACAATACCCTTCCCTGAGAGGAGGCACAGTACTGTGGAGCGACGGTACATATTAATTTCTAAAAGAGGATTTTAATCATGCAACGTCCTCTGCAGTCGCACAGAATTTAATCTCATTGCTGACAGTGGGTGATGGGGGAGCATGTTAAGTGGAAAAGTTGTATTCAAGACCTTCTTGCAGATATGTGCCACAGGCAGTCCCTTGGGAGGAAGGAAATGACCCAAACCTGTCTCTGTCGCTGCTGACCAGCCCAGCCCAGGGACCCCACATACCTTATCCACTCACACAGCACAAATGCAAGCACATTCCCAAAGTTCTGTGCAAGGCTGAAGTACACGTGTTAACACAGTTAGCATTTATCAAGCCTTACTTTACAAATATTGATTTATTAATCTAGGCAAGACCCAGGGATATGTGCACATAGTATTCCCATGCTAGTTAGGGAAACTGAGACACACAAAACCCCCCCACTGTCTGACTTGCTCAAGGTCAAGTGAGGAACAAAGCCAGGAAAAGTCTCAGGATGCTGAGCTCCCAGTGCTATGCTGTGACTATCAGGACATGGTGTCCTTTTCCACACTACTTCTTCCCTCCTCTTGTTAGATCTGTCTTCACCTAAGTCTACATTTAGTGATAGTCTTGTCTTCACTTAGGGATATGGGAAGGAAACATTGGAAATTGAAAATTGTAAGCTAAGAACTCTGAGCTGCTGTAAGACCCATCACGACTGGGCTGGCACCTGCCTTTTGGATGGTTATCTTCAGTCTTCTTCCACTTTCACTAAGGACCACTTGCAGTCAGCTTAACAACTCTTGATCAATGAAGCAGTGAAGCTTTTCAGACAAAAATCCAATAGGAATTAATATAGCTTGTTCCACAAGTTTTAATGGGACCTTAAAGTTTATACAGAAAGTTGCACTTGGAATCGTGAAACAGTTCTTTTTTAGAAGCTGCTGTGAAACCAAAGAATGTTAGTTCCAGACACTGCCTAGGAGGGATGAAATTCAGTGGGCACTCTGATAGTCCAACAGAATACAATTCCATAAAATCCCTACAGTTCAACGAAAAAGGATGCATGTTTCCAAGCAGCACACATCTGATACCTCCTTTCTAAAGCAAGTCAAACCTCCTAAGCAGGTAAGTCACTCTACAACCATTCTTTTGAGCTATTAGACCAGCTTTGGACTACTAATGAGTAAAAATTAAGTATGAGATAACAGATCTACTAGCTTTAAAATCCTGAGGAACTGGAAAGAATGACCATATGCTTTTGTGTACCATAGCTGTGCCTGTAGCACGAGAGAACCGTAAAAAGGTAAAAGTGATAAATACACACTAAATCAAAAGGAATAGCTGTTAGAAGACAAGAAATTAGGAGGGTCCTGCAGAACCCTGCAGGAAAGTCATGGCAAGGCTTTAGGCACACTTCTCTATAATTTATGTTGCTGAATGCACAGTGTGTTCTTTCCACTCTTAGTTGGCCTGGAGCATGGGAAGTGTGCTGCTTAGGCAGCCAAAGTCCAGCCCAAAGTCTCAGGGTAGACAACAGAGAGCATGACAAAGAGGATTAAACTTCATCAAACACTGAATGCCTAATGATAGAATTCAAGACTGTGTTAGGCCACTGTCTTTATCCAGTTGCTTCTTCATTTTACTCCTAAAATCCTTCATTTTGTTTACAAAACTTGGGGAGCAAAGTTGATTACTTGAATGGGTGAGACATGGTCTCCTTTAAGTAGTAGGTCATTCATAAATACAAAGATAATAAATAAATTTTAAAAAAATAAATAAATAAAAAGAAAATTCTATTTATTTTACCCTTCAAAACCAAACTAATCTTATTTATGATGTGATTTTAATTTATTTTTAGGAATATTTTGAAAATTTCCTTGTAAACATGTTTTAAATTCTAATTCCATTCATATGTACCCGGGCACAAGACAAAACAACTAGTAGTCTAATGGAGGAAAAATGTTTCATTTGCTGTTTTCTAGCCTGATTCAAATGTAAAAATTAAGAATGTGAACAGACTAGGTTAAACTACATAATTATGCAAACATGGACAGACACCATGTATCTGATTAGCAAATGGAGAAGTAAATCTACTACAAAGGCTATATTTAGCTGCAAATGAACATATTTTAATGACTACTAACCAATGATAATCAACCTTTCCTTAGAAAAATAACCAAGAACTAGATTTAAATTGATTATTAAATCAATTAAATCAATCCCACCTGTGAGAATCTCCCTCATTAGAGTCACTCTTCAATGCAGAGCTGCTGCCTGTATGGTATGGCCATCCAGGCAAACCACAAAATGATGCAGTGCCAAAGGTACAGTGATATGTAGCCTCTTCCCAGCACAACCATCCAAAATTACACCAGACTCTCCTGAGTCCTGATGTGTGCCCAGACAGTCCCAAATTGAGCCCATTCACGGAGCCCATTAATATGTCCTATTTTCCCATATTAACCAAACACAAAAAAAGTGTGTCCCTGTAACAGCCTGACCCATTTTAAGAGTTTAGAGAACAGACATTTATTTCTTAGTTAAAAAAAATAAAAATTGTGTTTAAATATACAGCAACCAGTTGCAGCATTGTGGGATTAGTTGGATGAATCCTTCAGTGGATATAATCAGCTTAATGGCAACAAAGATCACAGCACAGTTACTGCAGCTGACACTGAGAGCATTTCACCGAAGGGAAAGGTTTGTATGAGGCTGGAACAATCCCTTTTACTTCCATCCTCTTTACCTCTCTCTCTCTGTGCAGTCAACATCCCCATCAGCTTCATTAGCATGGAAGAATTAAGGAGGGAAATGGGTAGGGTGGAGCAATTTACGTCTGTGGGTCAGCATACTTACACAGCGTCATATAATTCAATTAAATGGACAAATAAAGTGGTGCTAGTTGTTTTCCAAACTCAGGTTAATTTTAACTTAATTCCCATGCTGCTGTGGGCCAAAGGGCTGTCTGATACATGGCTAAATGGCCAGCTGTCTGTTATGGAAAGGAATGCTGTATGAGGCCTTCTGCTTTCTTCTTAGGGTACTCTTAAGAGCATCCTTACTCTGAGGATATTATTAGTATTCTCATCTTGCCACAAAAAAAAGAGAGACAGATAGCAAAGACTTGACTCCCCTTGAAACACCTCTGTTTGCACTGGCAAATCCATGGCTTTATATCATAACTTTTCTCACTTTTAAATTACAAAAAACCCCCAAACAATAGAACATAATAGATGGAGGGAGATTTTAGCCTGTAAGGAATTAAACCCCACTATTTTCCAGGCTTCTTGAACTGAGACTTTCATCACTAAATCTAGTGATCTACCTCACACAGACACACACACACAAAAAGCAACTAAATTCTATTTTATTTACCATTAAATATAATATTTTTGGGTTTTGATTCCTCAAGGAAAAATACCCTGAGAAACAGGTGAATGGACTGATGACTGAGAACAGCCAAGGTTAAATACAAAATTTACACAAATCTACTACCTGGAAGAAACTGATGGATAGATAAGGCAAAAAGGAGGACCACCTTACGAACAAGGCATTTGCTGTAGAGCTTCCTAAGGTCTCCTCTCTCCGAGCTGGTGCCACTCAAGCCTGTGCAGCTGCACATCGGAACAAGAGCTCTGAAGGAGAATTAATTTCTGTTTGCAGAACAAAGACCTTTTTAGTATCACAATGTTTTGAAGCCTTTAAAATAAATCAGTGCGTGAAGATGCACAGCACTTTCCATAAATAATACAAGTGCTCCTCCTTTTCCTCAGCCAAAACTTCCTTTCTCCAGAACGTCAGTGCAACACCGCGCTGTCACTCTCCCCACCAGCAATACTTGCATTTCAGCAGTTCTGTATGGATATAATTTGTAAAGTGCTAGGCAAATAAGCACACTCTGAGTTGGGGAATGGTATTGACAGGCTACCTGGCACGAAGCTTTCAAACCCACCAGGAATGTCGGGAGGCCAGGTCTGCACATGTCAAGTCCATCACCTCGGGAGGCTTTCAAAGTTTTGTTTTTTGTGACGCCACAAAACGCATCTCCAGAGCCATTATATGAATTAGTTGGGAAGGGGTGGGGGGGAAGGAGGAGCAGCTAAGAACAGCAATACACCCCTGTGAGGACATTTAGAAGCATCTGGCTCAGAGATATTAAGAAAGGAAGGGAAAAATTAATCACGCCAGCTGGGAAAAAAAAAAGCCTGGCATCAGCACAGCCACCTTGTCATAAGGCAGATATTAATAATGTGAACCCCCAGGGAACACTCAGACATCTGAAAGATCCACTTGTTGGCTCTCACTGAGCAGGCAGGTTTAACTGATGTCTCTTTGAAACCTTCTGAATCTTATGCTAAAACACTGCTTAGGATTTTTTTTTTTTTTTGCAGCAGAACAAAACCCTCAGTGCTAAAGATCAGCTATTTACTGAATTTCTCTCTTTTTCCCAGAGAGAACACAAAGAGAACACACCTAATGTTTTGTAGACCTGTAGCTGCCCAGTAGCTATGTAAATCATGTTGGAGAAATGGAGAGGAAAACTGGTTGAGTATTCTAAAAAGAGAAGAAGCAAAAAGGGATCTAGCTGGAAGGGAAGGCAATGGAAAAAATCATGCCTGGCCAAGACACTGCACTTTAAATATAACTCTTTAGGGTTAGAGTAGGATGTTAAGTTCGTGGCAGCAACAATAAGTAGAACTTACACTATCGAGAGAATTTATTTAGCCAAAAAAACATTGAAAACCCCTCTTTTTTCTCTGCCTTACTTGTCCAGAACCACAGCAATCTTTCCTGCCTAACACACTCATAGCCAACATGATAAAGGAACCACTAATCTACTTGTATTTGGGAAATGAGGAGTGTTGCTAAAAGCACAGCAGACACCCCCAACAAATCTTATATTTCTGATCTCTTGGACCACCTGTGACTTGCCACAATTTCAGATTCCCCAGACACACTGCTGACCCACTGAAATGTAGCACCAGCTACAAACCAAGTGCCTCAAAGACCAAATGATGATGGAAAAGCTCCGAGCTGGATGTTAATATGCTATTTGATGATGTAGGAGATGGCACCATAGAAGCCAACAAGCAGCCACGTCAAACAAGATGGGTCATGGTTTTGCCTGGCAAATCCAGAGGGACGATTCTCCAATTCGGGAATGCTGCTCAGGTATTCTCCATTGAGAAACAGCAAACTCCAATGTTTAAATGGAAGATGACATACTGGAGACCAGCACTGTGTTTTCAGTAGCTGGGCACAAGGTTGAAAATATTATCCACCCAGAAATACAGTGCCACTGTCTGCTTGAATCAGAGCCGATTTTGCAGCTGGGTAACTGTGTTTTGAAACCACCCTGTTCCAGGAGGAAGCATTTTGTGCATGGGGTACAGCTGTGATACGTTCCTATGCAAATGAAGTAATTTTCTCTTTTTCTCTATGAAAAGTCTCCCAATTCTTCCCCATCACTGATTTTTTCTCCCAATGGACTTGTTAAAATGTAGCACTTGCAGGGTTCTTTTTAACTGATCACGGCAAGGGACACACTCAGCTCTAAGATACACGCCAATAAAAGTCCCATTGACTTGAGTGGGGAATTCACGTGTTTATCCTGCGTCAGAAGTCCTCAGTAATGACACCTTTCCATCCTTTAAATCCTCAGTAAGGCTACTTCTGTCATGATCCTCTGTGTCACCGCCGTCTGGCATCGCCTGTGGAAGCCAAGAGCCAAGAATACCATTTTTCTGCTGATCTCTGTTTTGTTCTCTTACTTCCATTCACTCAGCCTTTCCATTTGCACTTCCTGTTGCACCGCGTAAGATGCCAAGATGATCTCTTTGGGATAGGGATGGTCTTTGCTCTTGCTTGATGCCTTGACTTATAATTACACAGGCACAAGAGGAATGCTTGAGGAGATAGGCAAAAAACCCCAATCAAACTCCAATGATTTAGTCCAGATCTAAACAGTTGATTTATATAATATTCCATCTTCGACTCAGTACACATTTATGATCTTTACATGTGGTTTATCCCAAGTGACTGGGCTTAGCAAGTTGTTTTACACCAGTTGAGTGCAAATTGACCACAACCACACTTAACTTTTCCACCTGAGAAGTAAAATGAATGATTTAAAGTCACCATAGCTCTGAGATTTCCAGACTGAAACTGCCTTCATGGCTTAGATTAACCTCTTTTCCTCTGCAATTAGCAGTGGAGGCAAGGGGGTATGTGATCACTTCCCATCATTCCAAAAACAAGCACTTGATCATTAAGCTGTGAAAAATTGATCGTTTGCAATTGCTGAACCGTAACTTTACAAATCTCTTCAGAGTTTGACCACTGGAATTCAAAGTGTAACGCTCAATTTCGTACCACTTCAGAAGCCAAATTGCCATGTAATCTGTGAGCACTGCTTGAAAGTATCCTGACAACAGCAGCAGGGATAGGGCATCAAAGAGAAGGAAACAGGGCAGGTTTGGCAGACCTGGCTTCTGACTCAGATTTCATCTGCACAGTCTGAATGTGATTAAAATTTGAGCTTAGAAAAACAAAAAGAAAATAATAAAAGAGTAAGTTGAAATGTCCTGTACAGAGGTAACACGGCCACTGGCTGAGGCCACACACATGTCAAGACCTCCAAAACAGTCCTGGATAAGGACAACCTTTAATGCTATTCCCATTCCTTTCTCCTGCCTCACAAAAATACTGCTGGATGTACAGTAAAGGAAGGAAATACCACAGGGGGGAAAAAAAAAATCAATTAAAAGAAATTTGCAAACCATTGTGTTAGAGCATCTCTTTTAGAGCAGCCACTTTTTATCTGCAGGGCAAGTAACTGCAGTACTATGGTGGCAGTAACATCGTGCATCAGAGAAGGTGACAACATTTTTTAGGGTATTTATTGTGAGCATACTAAATTCAGGACTGTGCCCTGCAAATTAATTTACAGGGGTGACAGAAGTCAACTGGCTAGAGCTGCTATTGCTAATAGCTAGAAAAGACCCACTTAATCACTTTGCATTTTTATTTGTAGAAGATAAAGAAACATTTCTTTCACTAATAGTTTTGTGCTTGTTTCATCTCATTTTATCCGGACTGCAAGATCTGTTTAATTTCATTTCATCAGTTTTCTAAGGTTCTTAAAAGTACCATATTTTTATAATCTTGTTATATCCATGAGATAAAAAACGATTATTTGCCCCACCATTTCCCAAATGGGAAACCACGGCAGAAAGAAATCAAGTGACTTGTTCAAGGTCACGCTGGGATTCTGTAGCAAAACTGGAGAATTAGAAACCTGAACTTGATTCTGAAAAGAGCTATAAAGGGAATTTCCTCACTGAATCCACAGGGATTCTTCAGATTTGGGTATCTACTGCTATGTTTTTTAATAACATAAATAATTGTGGAAATGCAGTTTTGAGTGGACAGATCCTGTTATTTCCCTCAGCTGAGGAAAAAAACCCAAATTCTCTCAGTAATAAATACAACTAACCTACCACCACTCCCAAGTGAGGGGAGCCTGAAGTTTAGCCAAAGCACTTTAAAGATATCAGTTGCTGGTTCTGAAAATGTCAAACAGCAGGTCTGCTAATCATTGTGTGGCTCTATAAAGATGCAAAAACCGTAACATTCATATTTTAATTTTTTTCCCCTAAACCTTAGCAGAGATAACTCAAGATACAGAATATATGTATATAATACCTGTCTCAAAGTTCTGTATATTCAGGACATATGTTGCTCACGAACATCTTACTATTAAGTAGTGAATTGTTTAGCATCTGGATTTTTCTTCTAATTTTTATACATCACAAAATAAATGACTCAACCCCACTCTTCCTCTGATGACAGCTGCCTATGCAGTTTTGTTTGCACCGTTTAACAGTCTCAGGAACTGTTTTGCTCTTGCCCAGGCTGCGCAGGAACGAAGCAGGAGAGCACAAACAATGCAACAGAAACCTAGAGAGCGAAACAGAAGGAGGAGGCTGAGGTTGTGCAATGGATGGACATAAATGAGGAAAGTAGTATATAGCAGAACAGCAAATAGTATGTAGTAACAGTGGCATACAGCATTAGCAAGTGTGTGAGTATATATATTATGCACATATATATATATATNGCTGCCTTCTTCACTGTATTCTGACCACATAAAGCGATGGAAAACAAGAGGTGTTATCCAGGGGCAGTTTCAAAAGGCTATGAGGGTACAGAAGTACCCTTTATACACACCAAAATAACAAGAGCTGCTCACCACGTTAAAACCTGACATCTGACCAGCCAAGGCCTGCCCTACACCTCTAACCTGAACCATGGAGCTGAAGAGACCTTTTGAACATTTTTGGCATGTAGGACACAAACAGGTGCCTTAAACTTATGCAGTGTTAATGGGAGGAGCAGGTATGTCACACTAAGTCACTAGCTGTGTCCAAGCTGCGGTTTCCATCTCTCTTCCAAGCTGTGTTGAAGTGCATTGGCAGAACAACATCCATCAGGGATGTATCGAATGCTGACCACAGCAGTATTTGTCCTCTGCAAAGAGGATACGAGCAGAACAGTCAAATCTGCATAAACATTGCATTAATAACAGGCTGGGTGAAGATTGCATTTTAATACTGAACTCCAGCTGAAGTACCTGCTTATTTAGAAGTTCAGAGAAGCTTCTTTAAATGCTGGCATTGATGAATATTTCAGTACCCACTCCCAAGGAAGGTTGTGTGCACAGTGCAATACCACGGATCCCCTGCCAGGACCTCATGCTTCTTCCCTGGTTTAGGAGTTCAGGGATCAGTGCTGCAGTCAACACCCAAAGTCATGCCAGGCGTGGGCAAGGGTTGGGAAACCAGCCATTGTTAGTACATGCAAATCCCTTTGAACACAACATTCCGGAGGTCAGAGCAGAACCACTGGTGGTTTTTCTGAAGAACAGGCAACATCACATCCGCCTCCGTTGCTTTCTCTTGCACTACAAAGCTACCTTAATGATTATTTTCACTTCCCTCTTCCAACCTTCCTCTCTTCCCTTATGTAAACACACTATAAATACAGACTTGGCATAAAGCTCATCAATCCACTGCTCAGCTTCCCTCAATCCTAAAGGTCTTTCTCTGGGCAAGCTGTGATTTAGCTCCAAGTTCCTGTAAGCCTGAGCAACTTCTTCCAGCCTCCATCAACACTAATGTGACACTTGCCCTTGTGCTACCGATGAGATACCCACACCTTCAGAAACCAAATCCAAATTTCAGCATGACTCACATGGTCTTCTTTATGGACGACCTTCTCCTGTGGATTCCACGAGTCCTTTAAGGGTTCTTTGGGGTTTTAGAGGGAACACTGGCATAAGTCACCCTACACTGTACATGCCACAGGACTTTGCCCTGAAGAAGACCAAGACCTCTGGCCAGTGTCAGATAATCCGTCACTATAAGCTACTTGCATCCAAGCCAGATATTTATTGCTATTGATCTGCCTGGTCCCAGCAAAAGACTTTTGTTCTCCCAACCCGGGACTTTGACCTCAATTAAGTTATGAATTTCAATCCGATAGACTGCTCCACTTACCCTGCTGCTCTCCCTGACTGGATTAATTAGAATTAGCTAGGCTGGGAGTCACCCCGAGCGCCTCATGGATCATGTTATTTTAATAATAAATAAAGAGACAGCAGCAGCATACAAGGAAGGATTTTGAAAGATTGTTCATCCAAGAGCATCATTCAGGGCCTGCCAATACTAATTTCTCTGAGTTTGATTACCTCATTTACTTCTTTTTATTTCTATTCATTAATTGAGTTTTATCCCCCATTACTTCAGCTCCCCAAATGTGCCCTTCCTATAAAGGAACCAGACACACGTTTTGCTGTAACAAAGTTTTATTACTGCAGCTCATCAAAAGTATAGTTAGCAGGAATGGAATAGTCATTAAGCATTTAATAATCTAATAGTGCTGAGAAAAAAAAATATATAACAGGGGAGGGGGAAGGGAGGAAGAGGGACAAGACAAGCCTGTCTGTTGCCATAAAGAGTGCACTGAGGGCTCTCTGTACAGAGAGTTTATTGGCTGGTGGACAAAACCAAGCGTCTTCCAGAAGGTAACATCTAACACTAAAGAAAATGCATGTATCCATCAGAATATTTTCAGACATCACAATAATGCCTTTGGAGTGAGCCTAAAATGGGTTGAATATCAAAGGAATTTGATTGGCAAGGGGAAGTTTCCAAACTAGTGAGTTGGGGCCTGCTGGCTGCATTATCCTTATTACTCCTCTTTCTCTATAAAAGCAATTACATACCCAAGGATGTCGGGTTGCCCAGGCCTGTACTGAAATGGATTGTCTTGGCCAGCCATGTCACAGCCATACTACAGAGTTATTGACCCATAAAGGAACACTTATTTGTCATGCTCATTTTAATGTTTAATTGGCTGGAACAGCAGGAATGGATTTAGCTGATGGAAGTTTACCAATGCCTCCAGTGCTGGTACCTGGTTTGGAGACAGCCAACTCCCAACCTGAGGACAAACACCACTGACCATTTCAGTGCACCTTCATGTAAGTTCAGGCCTTTGTCTTGTAAGAAACCTGTACTCCAGCAAAGCTGAGCCTTGTTGAAAGAGGGTGGAGGACCCATTTCAACAGGAAATGCCTACGTTGGGACAGTTAGATAAACTAGAAGGTTACTCCAGGATAGAATTAACTCATTTCATTGCAAGAGAGAGCAACTGAGTAGTTTTTCTGTGACAGGCAGAGGGAAGATGGCACCAGCCTTTGCTTTCCGATGCAGGCAAGCACCACCGAGACTTCTGTTATGGGGATGGCTGTTCACATGGACTTCCAAAAGTCTCTTGACACAGCCCCTCACCAAAAGCTGTTAAGTGATGCTGTCAGAGAGAAAGGGGAAAGGTCTTTGCACTGCTTGAGAACTGATTATAAATAGGAGAATTGAATAGGAATAAGCAATCAGCTTGGACAATCGGTGATTGCAGGAGCCTCTGAGGGATCTGTGCAAGGGCTTGGGTTGTTCAGCCACACCAGTGAACAGGGAAGGCCCACTGAGAGTGAAGCATCCAAGTCTGTTAAACCAAAAGCTGGCTGTAAGATGCTACAAAAGGATCTCAGAGTGAAAAACCTGCAGGTGAAATTCAGTGCTAATAAACACCAAGTAATGCACTTGTGGAAAAACAATCTTCAGTCTAAATTCAGAGCAATGGTCTCTGAACTAGCTATTCCCTCTGTGGAAACAGCTTATGAGTTATTACAGACAGGTCCATAACACCAGCTCAGTACCCAGTGCTAGTTAGTAAGAGGCAAACAACAAGGAGACATTTGGGGGAAAAAACCAAAAACAACAGAAAAGGAAATAAAACACCATTATATTGCTTCATTATAGCTCATATTGCACTTACAGCCTGGGCACTGGGAAAAGTGCTGCTCCCTTCAACTGAATGGAAATAAGGCAGAATTAGAAGTGACTCAAAGAATGACATGGAGCAAATTTACTGAGCAGCTTCCAAATGGGGTAGGATTAAATAGATAAAATTCCTCAGTCTGAAAAGTAGGTGATCAAGGAGAATCAAGGAGGCCCATAAAGTCAAAAGCAGGACAGAAAAGGTAACTGGGGGAACAATTACTGTTTCTCATTACACAAGAATGATGGGCTCTCACATGGAATGATTGTGACAATTGCAAAGCAAATGCACAGTTAAACTACACAACTCCCACTGGCATAAAAGGTTAGAAATCCAAAGAGGGATGAGAGAATCTATCAAAGAAAGATCCAGGAGCACAGAGATAATACCAATGGTTCAGGAAGCCTCCAAGCCACAGACTCTGGGAAAATATATGAAATTATCACTGTATGCTTACCCTACTCTGTCCCCTAAGCATTCACTCTTCCCTGACACTGGAGACATGACACTGAGATAGAAAGTTTCTTGTGCTGATACTGTTCTCATGGATGCTGAGATGGGAACCTCCTAAATTAGCTTTGCCATTTCCAGTGCCATTTTGCCACTTACAATCTATGGCGCCAAGGGACAGCTGTAATCATTAAAAGTCTTACTCAAAATCTCACCAAAATAAGCATAAAGAGTTATTGCCCCAACACCTAAATTCTTAGAAAAATCTTATTTAGGAAACCACCTCTCCCAATTGAAGAGGAGTTGATTGGTAGAGGTGGTTCCTCGGGCAGAGAGAGGTGACACCAAGGCCACAGGAAATGAAGCAAGGCTAGAGACCATTCCTAGGGTGATTAGAGACCATTCCCAGGGTGATGTGCTCACCTGAAGAACCAGCTTGGCTGCCCGTGGTATCCTGTTTGCGCAGTTAACCAAACACCTTAATGAGGGATTAAAGCATTTCCAACAATGACTTTAGGAATTACAGGTGTTTTAACACACGTGCTTATTTCAAAGATGACCCCAAGAACAAGGGGCATGGGACTATCCCCTGTCCTTGCAGGGAGGCATTCAAGGTAAGGCTCTTTCTTGGCAATGACATATGAAGGCAGCAGGGAGTAAGACCCCTGTTTCTCCTCTGCAGTAGAACACACATAAGCACCATGGTGCAACCTGCACTGAACCCAAACCTCACTGCTGCTGCTGGTTTCTGTCTACTTGTGAGTACTGGCAGAGATTGTACCACAAAAGTGCTGTGCTGCTCACGAATGGAATCAGGCACAAGGCTCCCTCATGCAGATGGTGGTCACGCTCTCTGAGCTAAAACTGTGTGCCTTCTGCCAGACTGCATTCCAGCACCAGCAGTGGCCATGGAACATGCCCCCCTCTGCACAGCACAGCTCTCAGTACAAGTAATGCCCACAAGCCACACAATCTCACAGCAAGCCACTATAATGTGCTGCTGTCCTTGGTCCCGGCTTTTAAACCCTGCATTTTGATTACCCTGAAAGTGGCTTTATGAGGGTAAAGCAGCAAAGAGCACTGCCAGTTTTTCCAGGACCAGCTCTCGAACTTCACTTTTTCAGCCTTGGTTTTGCACAACACAGGAGCCTGCAGCAGCCTTCCTGGCTGGGGAGTCTGCTTTGCAGGCAGTGCTGCACGTGTGCTGCCTGAGCAGGGGTGCCAGCTGCTCTGCAGCACCAGCCACGAAGCAATGATTTGTATGCCTACAGGGAGCAGAAGAAACAAAGAGTGCACATGTCAAGAAGGAAGAAGGGAAGAGAAGAAACAATGCAAAAAACCCCGCCTGCACAAGCAGAAGCAGACATCTCATCATCTGTACAACCTATGGTTTGTGCGGATGAGGTTTAAGGTGTCTTCAGAAGCTGAGGAGCAAACCACGGATAAACCTCTGCCTTTCTCAACACAGATTTAGAGCTGAAAATATTTTGCAAATGTTTCTGCTGAAAGGGACTTTTCTCCCAGTAGGTAAAATCAGCATCTGCTGAGTGGTGACCATTTAACATTCAACCTGCTGCCAATCTACATTCCACAGAGAGACCTGCAGGAAAGACATGGAGCTGTGCCACTTGTAATAACTGTGTGACTGGCACCATGTCAATGCCTTAATGTAGAATGCTACCCTCTGTCACTAAGCAGATCTCTCCTTTCTTTTGGCTAATGGCTTTCACACCCATTGGCAACAGCATGAAGACTGAAGGGGTACAGCCTGCAGAGTCTTCAGAGATCTGCTTGACAAAGCTGACATGGAAATATTGAGACAGGGATCAGGACAGGGGATAGTTAAGGGAAGAAAGACACTATTGTGGTTAATATATCTGCTCTCATTGCTTTGTTTTTCATCTCTGTTTAGTCTCTTCATCAATTTGCCACAGTATGTCCCTACCTCAGCAATGGCAGCTCAGCAGCACCTGTGACATCCTTTGCTTGCTGTGAATGTATCTACACCAAACCCTCTGCAGGAATATCAGACCCAGGACTGCGCCTCTCCTGGTATTATGAACCAGGTTTTTAGTATATTTAAGGGGAAATTAATACTAGGGATATTAAGTGCAAGGGCACAAGGCTCAGGTGTTTTCCTGTTTAATCTCAGCCATAACAGCAGAGGACTTTGGCAGCTGGCACCCTACCCACACGTGTGTTTGCACCCATCAGCCTGCAGCAAGGGTGGTGAGCTGCATGGACACACACCCATGTCACTGCGGAGGGGTAAAGATGTGCAGATACAACTTGTGGCCTTTAGTCCTCACTCAGAACAGTGAAGACGCCCACACCAAATCCCTCATCTCCCTTCAGACACAGAAACATGAGGGTGTGATGAAAAGACTGAAGCAGTTTGTATTTTTATTAAGAAATCCAAATGAACAAGCTTGAAAAGAAAAAAAAAGAAAAACAGGCAGGCAAGCGGGCCTGACTATTCCTTGCTCCTTTTTAATCTATACAGACACAATAGTTTGAAGAGGAAAACGGAAAAAACATACAAATAAAACCAACAGACCACCAATCTTAGCAATCTTCGACATGTCCATAATTTCTACTTCATTTTTAGCTAATGGTGGAAATTAGTCTTTGGATTGTTGATAAAAATCAACCTGTCTCCGCTGGGTTAGTACCGTGATCTGTGGCCCAGCAACTACTTCTAGTACAATTGATTTTCCTTTTTGGCAACCAATAGGCCAGTCAATAATAATGTTGTTTGAGAGGGATTGAGTCACGAGGGAGATGAACCCTCCCTGCCATTTATTATGTTTGTATTGTCTTCATTTGAAAAGGTTTTTTCTTTTTTTTTTTTTTTTTTTTTAATCCCCAATGAGGACGTGAGTGAAGGTATTACAAGGGGATGGCTGCTCCACGTTCCCATCTCCAGGAGCACTCTGACTCACTGGTGTCTTAGCTGCAAACACAGGAGGGAAGCTCTTGTCTCCCAAAGGCATGTGGCAGGGAAAAAAGACAACCTGGAGAGTCAGCTCCTCCTGCTACTCTAGATGTCTTGTGGAAAACAAAACAAAACAGGAAAATCTACCTAACTCAAAATATATGCTGACAAGAAACACTTCAGTGCATAAATATGACTGGGCAGCCTTGCATGAATTGGTACAAGACAAATATCCAACACTGGCACCAAAAATCCACCAATGCTCTCTGCAGACAGCACAGACACTAGATGCTTTTCACCAGAATTACTGCTGTATATGCATGAATAACAACAAAATCCACAACCACTAGCAATAGATTTCCTAACAGTGAGTTTCAGCTTTGTTCTCAAGTTTCCCTCTCAAACCCCCTGAGGGTCCATGGATGACCACTGGGAACTTGCTGGCAAGCAGTTTAAAGTCTCAGTGCAGCACTCTGCACCTTTACTAGGAAAATGAAAAGTCAGCAAATAAATACTGAACATCAGTTACAGTCCTTTTCATCCTTTTAGTCATAATCACAGAAAAATTTCAGCACAGAAAATTATTACCATAACACTGATAACTGCACAATGATGCAGTTTAAAAATCATAAAATATTTAGATACAATTTTAACTCAGCTGCTCTACATAGCCCTGAATTATCCTGTCTGTCAACTGATACAGTTCCACTTACAAGGAACAATATTTAAGACTTGCTTACATGGCCAGATAGGCTTGAAAAGCTTTATCAGAGTAAGCTGAGCTATGGCAACACTCCAGGACAGTTCCCTATGCAGTCCCAAAGGCACACCTTGAACACATAGATTATTACTCTGGAGTAAGGAATACTCATAAACAGAGCAAAGAGCAGACACAGCAAGTCCAGGAGGAGAGTCTGTGGTCTACTGCTTTGATGTTACAAATGGGAGATGCTGTTTGTCCTTCTCTCTCTCACTGGACAATTATTGTATCACGAGCCTCTTCATCATTCTTAATCCACTACTAGTAAGTTTGTATACTTGCATACATACATTTATATATCTGTGTATATATATATATATATATGTATCCTATACCCTGCATAGGATGAGCAATCATGTGGCACCAAGGTACACAACTCTCCTTTTGGAACCCCATTACCTGCCCTGCTCTTGTAGGAGGAGGTGTCCAGACTTAGACCCAGCCCCAAGATGACTCTTCCAGCTAATCTCAATGAAGCTGCACGCTGTGCTAAACATTCCCCCAAGCACACTAAAGGAGCTCCTCTGAAAGCTGGTTGAGCAGCACTTCACATCCAGGAGACTTCTGCTGCCTCCTCTGCACTGGCACTGCACCACCAGAGCAAACTGAGGGAGACAATCTTTAAGGTCTCTTCCAACACAAACCAATCCATGCTTCTATGAAATAAAGATTCTGACCAGGCCAGCTTGCTGATTGTGGTACAGGGAATGCTAAGGATGTCATGGTACAGCTGTCGGGGTGCAGCTCTGCACAGCTCACATTCACTGCCTCCCTTGACCCCAGAAAACCTCCTTCCCAAGGCCAGAGAAAACACTGCCAGGAAAAACTCTCCCAATTAGGGTAAAAAGGTGTTCCAATTTTGCCCATCCCCTGCAAGGAACACTTGTGTCTTTATATGTTTTTAAAGCTAGAAATGGAAATTATAATCATGTTGCTGAGCATCTTCGTAACTGTTATGTTATGAACATACCCCATTCAAGGCAAACAGTTCCAGTGGAAGGAAGGAGGCTATTTATAGTCTGAGCCCCAAACTCTGAGTATTTCCACCAGAGCTCCAAAATACCATCCCACCACCCACTTTGACATGGCCTCTGGCTCTGAAGATTTAGGTAATTCAATTACACAAATACCCCTTTTCAACAAAGCAGAGCAGCCTGTTGCTTTCAGTGTCCCCTCGCCCATGGCAATCGCTTTACCACCTCTTTTCAAACGTGCTATTAGAGCTAATTATGAACAACCAGAGAACTCAATGGCTGCAGCTTTTCAGCAACATTAGTGAACCAGCCTTTGGAAATTGCAGCACCACTGCTGAAAAACAAAAACCAAAGGGGCTGGACCACTGCAGTCCTGGGGTTATTCCCAGAATTTAAGTGGTTTTGAGCACACTATAGGAATGAGCAGAGCTGGGAGACCTCTCCTCCTGCTCCCAAGCTATTTACCAAGAAGGATCAGTAAGCTGACTCTTGCAGACCCTCTTGATTCAGAGACTGCAGTACTTTCACAATGGACAGTACAAAGGTAACTAAAATAAGGCAGCAAAAAGGGATTAAGAAACATCTACAGGCAGAGTGAACTGGTCTGACTTGCTCCATGTCCCCTACCCATAGCACCACTGTCACTGTTTGCTTAGGGCAGCTAAATCCTTTAGCACACTCCAAGAGAGCCAAGGTGGAAGAACATTTATTAAAAAGGTAATGGAAGACAGCATAAATCTGTCATGCTGTTTGACTAACTTTTTAGAAGCATACTAAAACACAGGCAATTAAAAAAAAAATTGGTCTATAACGTTTCTCTCCTTCACCACCTGCTCATAACCCACCTAATCCCTAATATATTCTTTAACTTATTCATTTTACATTGGTGCTGTTGCAAAATTGAACAAGGCAAAAAAACACCTGAAGACCAGGAAGGGTGGATGGGAATTTAGGATATTCCTTGAACAGAGGTGTGAAGGGAACCTCTGCTAAGAACACACTGCTCTGAAGTAACAGATCCCTTCACACTTAAGCCACTGTTCTTTACAGCCTACACAGTAACTGATTTGGTAATGTGTAATAGTAGGTGCTGCAGTGTTTATGGCCTGTTAGGAAGGCAGAGTTTCTCCCTCTCCCTTTTATTTCTGGTTGATCTTAAAATACTTCCTGCTCTTGCTCTGGGTGTGAATTCTTACAGGGTAAAGGTCAAAATAAAAAAAAAAAAAGAGAAATAAACATTAAGTCACAAAGTATTGAAATGTTATTGGAATTTATCTATGGCTGAGAATAAAAATGTGTCTGCTTTCTCTGGGAACACACCCACACGCAAACAGAGACCTTTATAAAAAAAGTCTCCTTTATTACCTTGGTAGGGTAACAAAAATATCAAAGATTCATTTTCTTTTTATGGCTATTATTAACCTTTTGTTACTGGCCAAAAATAATCTGGTTAGAAAATGTGCAATGCATCAAAAGGAAAAAAAAAAAAAA
>VXAU01006167.1:154006-196505 GCA_013399695.1 Formicarius rufipectus
AATGAATGATCAGGAAAAAAAAAAAGAGAATCTCTCTTCCGCCTTTTCTTCTAAGAGCCAGATTTTACCTCCAAAGGAATGACACAGGCGTCAAAGAGAATAGATGTTTCACAGTGAACCCAAAGCATCTTCAGGATGAAGGGAACAGGCTGATCCAACTCCTCTGCAGTTTCAGTGCAAGGTTGTTCCTGTATGTATCCAACACATCACTCACCAGGTCTGACTGAATGGAGGTGGACAAGAGTACGAAAAGCCCCCTGTTTGTACTGGCTTCTCTGCCCCTCTTCTATGGAAAGAAAAACACCTATAAAATCCATTACAACTGAAACCCTGGAGATCTAAACATGAACACATGTTTCTCACCAGCTGCCACAGAGCTGTTCTTCCTCACACCATCCCACCAACAGATTTGACCAGGAAAGGGCAACACAGACTTTTTTACAACAGTTTCATGTGTGTGTAAGTACGAACATCACTATTTGTGGGCAGGAGAGCAGAGCCAATAGGTGCCACACTGGTGAAGAGCAGTCAATCATAATTTGACAGAAATATGTTGGACAATTACTTCCAAACACAATCACATTTACATAAGTCAGCACTTAATTACACCAAGCTGGCAGAACTGGGAGCCTTGACTCAAGTGCACAGGCAGATCCAAGATGGCTGCAGGAAGGAACCACTTGCAAAGCAGTTGCTAAACCAGTGCAAGTCAAACCCTGGGTTATTTGGGTACCCTAAAACTGCTGCTAGCTAAGATCAGACATGTGGGGTGCAAACCGTGGTGGCTAAAAATTCTGTACTTTTTCCCAGGTTACCTTTTTGGATGTTCTTATAATAGAATTACAGAATGGTTTGGGTTGGAAAGGACATTAAAGATCATCTTGTTTCACCACTCTGCCATGGGCATGAACACCTTCCACTACCCAAGGTTGCTCCAAGCCCCATGCAACCTGGCCTTGAACACTTCCAGGGATGGGACAGCCACAGCTTCTCTGGGCAACCTGTGCCAGGGTCTCACCACCCTCATAGTAAAGAATTTTTTCCTGATATCTAATCTAAAACTTCCATTGTCAGTGTGAACTCATTCCACCTTGTCCTGTCACTACATGCTCTTGTAAAAAGTTCCTCTCTGTCTCTATTGTCGGCTCCCCTCAGGTACTGGAAGGCTGCAATTAGGTTGCCCTGAAGCCTTTTCTTCTCCAGGCTGAACAATCCCAACTGTCTCATCCTTTCCTCATAGCAGAGGTGCTCCATCCCTCTGATCCATTCAGTGGCCTCCCCTGGACTTGCTCCAACAGGTCCACATCCCTCCTGTGCTGGGGATCCCAGAGCAGCACTGCAGGTGGGGTCCCACCAGAGCAGAGCAGCTATTCTGTGACAAGTACCCTGAGAGAACTTGCTGAGAAGTTTTGGAAGAACTCAGTTTCAATCAAAACATTTGTCCAGGAGGCTCTGTAACACAGCAATCAAATTCAGCTTTGTATTGCTTTCTTACCTGGATGTTGACGTCAGCAGCATGCTGTAACAGTACTGAAACCAGCTCCTTGTGTCCTCTGTCGCACGCCCAGTGAAGCAGAGCCCGGCCCTGCAACATCCAGGATGAAAATTAAGAAAGCCAGGCAAAAAACCCTCATTGAGAATCAGTCTTGCTATTAAGTACTGAGCACCAATTAACACAGACTTAAAAAAATATTATTATGCAACTTATTATTCCTTGTGATTTGGACTTACAGATTAATGCTAGAAAAATGAGAAGTGACAAATAGTTCAATTTTTCATTAATTTAGCATCAAGCCCACAAGTCAGCAGAAAATTTTAGAGGGGAAAAGCAGCAAAGCATGAAACACAGGAGCCATGACATGATTTATTTTCCTGTATAGATTTGGGATTCTGGCACCTCTGACTTTCCTGGGAGCAATGACTTACACAGTTAAGGGTAGGATTTTCAATGCAGCATAAGTCACCTGGATGCCAAGTCCCCAAAAGCTCTGGCAGGTCCAAAACACTCAACCCATGGGTCCTGTTTCTGCTGCAAGAGAAGATTAAAACTGGACATCTGGGCAGGCATCACCCATAATTGTTCCCTCTCAGCTCTGCAACATGGGTTCCTGCATCCATGACTCCAGCCACCTCCAAACCCTTCCTATCCCCTTTCTACAGCTGTCTGCCACCATGGCAACGGATGCAATGGAAGCTCAGATCTTCCCACCTGCCCAAAGACATGGGAAGAAGCTTAGCTATTCCTGAGAAAGATACCTCGAAGTAGTTTGAGATACGGGGGTTTTCTTCTTTGTTTACTATATACACTTCCTAAACTGGATTTACTGTTTCTATTGGTCTCACCAGGTTTAGGATGGCACACTTGCAGGGGATTCCTTGGAAATCACCCTGGAGAGAACCAGGAATCACACCCCACAAGCCACAATACCGTTAGACTGACCTGTGTTTCCTGGTATCTACAGAAAACAGGCACAGACCCCCACAGATAACATCAGTTCAATTAGCCCACTCCTGGCTATAAATCTCTTGACAGAGCAGTGGGGAACAAGGTGAGCAACTCACTTATCTGCTAAGGGAACTATGAGCCAGAAAGCAGGAGGAGCAGAAGACACCTGTGGCCAAAGCTCACACCGCTTCTGCTGGATATTCTTGGGCAGGGCAGTAGAGGTAGAACATGACTTTGAGTCAAGAAATGCACGCTTTTTGACCCAGCAAGTAATTAATTTTTGTAACACATAATTTTAATGTTACACTAATTAACCTCGAATTACAATGAATTTTCTGACAGTGACTTTCTATGGAAGCACTGATGACATCCATGGGCCATTTGATGATTAATGTTCTTGCACTCAATGCCACTATCAAAGTCTACAAGGGGGAAAGAATACAATCTAAAGCAATTGGTAAACATGGAAAGATCCTTAATTCATGTTTAGCATCCTTAACTCATCTCTGGACTGGTAATTACTTAAGACTTAGGATTTCAGTTGGACAAATACCAACTTTTTTTCTGCTACAGATGTTTACGTCAAAAGGAAGGAGCACTATCTACAATATGCACAATAGCAATATATACTTCAACAAATTGTTTCAGTTTCTTAATATATGTGTAGAGGAATAACACTGTAATTGCACAAGTGTAATTATTGTGCAGTTACACAATAAATTTTTATCAAAATTCACACTATATATTAGTGGCTATAATATGTTGGTTTGAATTTGTCTCTGGACAGAATCTCATTTTATTGGTGCTGAATTTGGCTGAGACCAATAAGGGAAAACCAAGAGCTAATTCTGGCAGCTCAGGGGTCCCACAGCACTGTGCAGCCGGTCCTGCCCAGACACTGGAGGCTGGTTCTGCTGCACATATTGCCTTTTGAACAAGACAAAAACCTGAAGCCTGATCATGTACAGTCATTAAAAATCTCCTTGTGCTATTTGCAGGAGTATGGATTTCAAGTCTTGGGCCAATTCCACTTTGGGTAATTACACTCTGCTTACCTATATATTTTCTCTGCAATTCTAAATGGATACAATATTTTCTAATTAGTGCCTTAAATGGCTCTGCATTGTAATTGTGCACTATTAAACAGCTGACATGTTCCACCCAAGAAATGTCTGCATCCTTGCAGCCCTCGACCCAGGGTGTAAGGGACTTTGGAGACCTGCTGTGCAAGAGCACACCATGAGTAAAGACACCTGCAGAAGAATCTCAACCTACTTTCTGCATAACAAAAAGCATTACTCAGAAATTTGCATTTAAAAGGGTTGGAGTCTATAATCTCAGAAGTCTTCTTCAATCTTAATGATTCTGTGAAAGCTAAGATAATATTCACCACTGTTTGCATAGCATCAGGCAAATTAACAACAACCAACATGTACTTAGGTGGCTATACAGCTACAAAGTCTACTTGTTTCTCATGTCTTCCTTAAAATAAGCCCTAGTGATAAGACAAACTTAAACTCAATGTACGGTCCGACTTTTTGTATAGCATGGTTATCACCTCTGCATGTTGCAAAGTTCTTTAGTCTGCACAGCAGCTCCTTTGTATCAGCACATAACGTGTGTTTGTGTGTTTAAATAACCTGGCAGAAATCTTAAGAGCTACAGACTGAGCTTTTCCCAAACAATTCCCACATGACTGTTTCATAAAGCAGTGAGAGACTCAAAGCAACACGAATGATTTTACGTAGGGAAGCTCTGCAGCAGTGAGGGCTCAGCTAGAGGCAAGCAAACATCAAGGTACTCACTCCCTGCAATTCAAACATGACACTTGTTGCAGAAGTTACTTGAGAGGATACATTTCCCCCCACCTTTGAAGTATTTAATAAAAAAAAGCATAAAAATAGCCCCACTGCACTAACCCTGCCTCTTAAATCTTCTGTGCTTTGCCTGGCTAACTGCTGCCAGCTTGGCCAGCTCCCGCAGCAGCTTCTCAAGCCAACAGCACATCAATTTTGCTCAGCTCCAAGTCACAGGGTGTTCACAAACAAAGCACAGGACAGGGATTTGTCTCCCATATACCGACTCTGGGCAGACAAATGGATGGGAATGATTTTCACATCAATTAGACAAAGCACAGAAAGGGGAGAACAAAGCCAAACCGAATGGATGTGCTACAATATTAAGCTCCACTTCCAGGCACGATGTTTGCAGCTGTAATGGCTGTATAGCAATCAGCCACTCTAACTTGTGGCAAGTGTTTTATTAGCAGTAATTAAGAAGAGACAGATATCTGGACAGAACGGCTGCATTGCCTTGTGACAGCAGAAACAGTGAATGGACTGGTTGTTGTTGCAATTATACAGGTAAACTTCATTTGGGAGTGAATAATTTCCAGAGCTCTGAAACATTTGGTGAAGTTTTTCTAATGGGATCAAGCCTGTAAATCCTGAAGTATGGGATTCTTTTAAAAATCCATCTTCCTCCTTGTCCTCTCCTTGGCAAGCTGGCACCAATTTGGTCTGTCTCAAAAGCACAAGGAATTGGGACTAAGCGAGCATCTTGTCAGATGCCTCTCATTAAAGTTTTGGCAAGGATTTAAACACTGCACACAGGTAACATGTTTGTTTACTGGGACTTCTCCAACAATTAAAAAAAAATTAGCTAGCTACAACCTCCACAGCCCTTGGCACAAATTACAAAAGCAACTCATCTCTGTCTTTGAGCAGCTCCTGGTGTGTAAGAAGTTAAGAAAATATTGTTCCTAAAAAGGCAGCAAGTGAGCCACTCTCCCAGGATGTGCCTGGGTTAACTTCACAGCCACAGTCCATTTCTTATTCCATTAGTCCTGCTGACATATGCAAGAGAAACAGGTTGCTTTAGTCTGTGCTACTTCTTATAAGTGAATGCAAGCTATTCTGTTGAACTCTGGGCAATTTAGATATAGTAAATGGAAGCTTGTACATGATTACTGTCATTAGATTCTTTGTTTAATTCCAAATTGAAGTTTATTATATCCAAACTGTTAGCAGGTATGCTGGTTTGAATGCTGTACATGAAGAGCTTTATGTCTTGTGGGGAGAAGACCACTTATGCTTTGGAATTTTCCAAGTGCATCTATCTTAACCTCATTCTGAAATCCTTTTGCTTCAAGTAAGTTGGCTCATGCCCACTTTTACATTTTGATTCTTGATTTCTTTTCTCCTTTCGCCGACTTATTTCAGGTTTGCACAAATGGGGGGAATACAATTAGATGCAGTACTAACACACATAAAAATAAAATCCAAACACTCTACAACCTCAGCTCAGTCTTTATTGTTCAAGGAAAGGCTGAGCTGAGCGTCTTTGCAGCTTAGCATGAGCCTATTCGGTGCTTCAGTAGATTTTGTTTCATAAGAAGTTAACTCTTAGTATGTATCTCTGTTGCCATTTTAAATTTACAGGCATTAAATCAAAGTATTGACAGCGTGAGTTATGTTCAGAGGCCAGGTGAGGCAGCTTTTGAATACAGCAGGATGTATTTACACAGAAATACTAAAATAGTTAATAAAAATGACAAGATTATGCTTGCACACACTTCACTCCATGAAAGGCTCGGTCTGGGATATCTCATGTCTAAAATGGGATCTAAAACTTCAATCAACCTGCATGATATTGGAAAATAAGCTACCCTCCAAACTGGGGAGAACTTGTTTGGATACCAAACACTACTGGTAATGGTTTCAGCTCCTGAACATATCAGGAAATAAATATTTCTTTCAGATTTTTGTTTTTGGTATGCTATTTTTTTGCTTTTTGGACAAGTTTGGACAAGGAAGCTAACACCAGCCAAAAAACAAGGTTTTCACTTCCCTATTTGCACATTTGCTGGAGTAAATCAAAATCACTGAAGCTGTGAGAATTTCATCTATGGGGGAATTGTTGCACACCAGTGTTGCCTACTATGAGTCCTGCACAGGTAGACAGGTGCTTTTGGCTCCTGCCTGTGCTGAAGTAATTCCATACTCTGCAACAGTCATGCGCTAATATCCATTAGCAATATGATTATCCATTAGAAACAAGACTTCTCTTACGTCAGGAACTCATTGATAATTCCTAAGAAGGATGTGTGACCTGGCAGTTTTCAGATCTATCTCAAAATATTTACTTAGTTTAGATACTTTAGCTATCTTTCACAAAATATTTCAATTTTTTTTTTTAAAGTCAAAATTTCTTTGGTTGAAAACAAGCACATTTGTTACTTAAACAGGAGGGAAGGTGCAAGCTTCTGAATGTTGCTCACTACAAAAGAGCACCTTGCCAGTGGGAACAAAGCAATGCTAATGTGACATTATTATATACCTACTGCAAGCATGTGATCCCCAAAATGAGCTTTTTCTTAATGAAAGGACTCCACTATTCTGTAGGACTGCCCTGGACATTCCCTTCTGTAGCCTGTGATTGGCAAGAGGAGGGATGGAGCTCAGGAGCGGCACTGCTGCAGCGACTGTGTGGCACATGACAGTTTCAGTTCATTGAATTTATGATGTGAAATTCCAACCCTGATCATGAACACCCTCCCTCCTTCTACTCTGAAAATTAATTCACATGAATTCCTGATTAATAATAAAAGGCCCTGCCATCAGCATTCAGAGCCCCAGCCGGGGCTGTCATGGCTCAGAGGGCAGAAATCTGCTTAGAGCTACAGGAGAACCCAACTGAATTTGTGGCGTCTCAGTCTATGAATGTCTAAGCACTTCATCTGTTCACCACAACACAATGTGCTGGAAGGCAGTGGGCAAGAGGACCTGTACACAGGCTGGACCAGGAGCAGGGATAGGTGGCAGTGTGCAAGCACGGAAACCAAGGTGACAAACCTGGTACAGCACAGTTTCCGAAGGCTTAATGTGAAACTGTTCACACCAGGTGTTTATTCTTACCAAGAAAAGGATCAAGCCAATTCACAGTTTTAGACACATATTTTTCTTGGGGTTTTGGCAACACTTGTGTTATCTCCCTGTGGGGAAATGATGTTTTGAGTTTGGTGAGGAGAGAAAGACTTGACAATGTCACTGTTTTTGTGAAGCTGGAAAGCCAGTGCTGCTCATTTGCCCTCCACCTGGGAATGATGGAAAGCTGGTGGCATGGCAGAAATCCTACTTCAAGCCTGAACAGAGTTCATCAGCCAAAAAAGCCATTTCCCTCACTTCCTCTGTTTGACCATATTTATTGTACGAAGTGGGGAAAGGGAGGTATTCAGAAGATCTTGTTCTATAAGTGGCTGCTGGCATTGCTGAAAATAACACAGAAACTAAGTTTCTGATATGCTAAAGCATCACAGTTACTACATCCACACTACTGGAAATCCAGTGGAAAGCTGTTTTCCAATAGATTATCCCTGTCTCAATGACCAAGTGCTTGTCCAACTGTTACAGTACCTTGTTACAACAAACCCAAAAAGAGAATTCTAAAAAGGAGTAGCACTGAATTAATACACAAAACAGTTAAAAGATTGATGGCCCCTTTTTCTCCATACCTCCTCATCTGTGACATTCACATCCACTTTTTTTGATTGAATGGCTTTGGTTACGTAGTCAATGTTGTTTTCTCTGCAGTAATCAAAAATATTCTTGTCCTCTTCCCTGTTCAGGAAACAAAAGCAAAGAAGCACCACATTACTGCACAACACAAAGGCCACATACACATCATATGCTTATTTCAATGACATTTCAATGCTGTCACTGGACTGAAACAGGCACCTTGTAATGCACATGCAGAATAATGTGGGTTTTTCCCCACCCACAAGTTAAGATCCTGCTCCTAGAAAAACATAGGTTTTTAGCAGTATTATGTCCACACAAAAGTTAGCTTACTCCTGTGAAATGGCACAAGAAATGTATGATGTCAGCCAGAAAAATCCATGTTCAAGTTCTGGTATAAATCACTGCTATCCCATAGAAGATAAAAGGCTAAAGCTGTTGTCCTAAGAGCCACTCTGGGTCTCACCAAAGCCCCGTCCGATGCCAGCCATCTCAGACAGTGGCCACTATATGTAGCTTGGACAAAACAGCAGAACAAACAGGACATATGCAAAGCAATCTGTCCCTGCCTGAGTACACACTGAATCCTGACTATAACACCAGCAGGTGCTCTCTTAGCACTGCCTGCAGGCAGAAAGGTCCAATTGTGGTGTTACATGTGCTCAAGCCACATGTACAGCTTCTTTTAGAGACAGAGGCAATACCCTGACTTCAGACACACTGAAACTTCCCTCCTTAACAGCCAAACAAACAGAACCTCCAATGAAGTTAAGATCTTTTACAGACTCTTGAAAGAACAATACCTTTAGATAAAAATATAGTGATCCCACTGTGTTGCTAGTAAGGAATAAAGAAGAGAGGTTCTTGGTTTTCTACAAATAAGCCCAAAGACCACTTACTCCCCTCTCTTTCTAGTCTCCAGATGAAACCTGTGGTTCAAATGAACATATCAGCATTGCTATGGGACTTGGCAGCTTCACAAGAGTTAAACACAAAGTCATTGCCTGACATGACATCCCCAGTTTTCAATCACCTTAACTTGAGACCATCTGGATGTTCAGCAGAACTCAGACTGACAACCTCAGTTACTTGTGAAAATGGGAGGCTGCTGGAGGTGGTCAGACCCAGTAAGATCATTCTGCTGTGGATCCGTCGGGCAGGAGAAATCCCACAGTGCCACTGGAGAACTGATCCACTAGTGCTAAAAGGCAACACTACTCCTGTTCCTCTGCACTACTCTTGAACCTCACAGGTGGATAATGTCAGAGGAAGGGAAAACAAAATCTAAACGACACTTGCATTTCTGAGCAGTAGATTACAAGTGTTGCTCTTTGACCTGTAGCGCCCCCCCAAAAGATAATACCAATGTCACCAAGACCATGTTCCCTGCTCCTGTCAGGGAAATAGAGCTCCATGAAACAATTTTGACTTTGACTTGGATTGTTATGCACCTGGCCTACTGAATCACACACTAATTCTACACACATTCCTTCCTCAGTGCCAGAAAAAGGTGGGGAAAAGTGCTGACACACCTCCAGCAGCAGATCACTGCTTTCTCCAAGGAAGTCACTTTCTCTGACCTCCCCCTCACCTTGCTCCCTTAGTAGCACCGTTCTCCAGCTTTTCACCACTACTTTTTCTGTTCAGTCAGTCGTTGCAGACAACCGAGCCACACTTTCCTAGTGATGAGTGGGCAGTCACACAAGATTTCACACTGTGTTTAGGCCTAGGGACACTACAGAAGTCACCCAGTTTCTTTACCAGTCTGTCATGAACTCATTTGTTGGAGGGCTTTCCTGCTCTCTGCACACAAGCCCCTGGGAAACAGATCACTGCATGCTTTGGATGCAATCACCTTGAATGGGATTAGAAAAGGCAAAAGCTGGTATTGCTCGTGATGGAACCTGACAGACTCATGATGGAGGTCATGAGACATGCCTACCCCTTTTAACAAGGGCTGATTTGATAAGTCCCTCCAGATCTACCTTGTTAGTCCAACCTCTCCAACACACCCTTGGCTGCTGACAGCAGCCTTTTGGGACAAGCTGCTTTTCAGACAATGCCATATAGTAACTTGGTTCCTCACTGCACAGCCACACACCCCTCGTTTATTATGGACCACTCCTTCTGTAACACCAAAGCAGACCTCAGTCTCTCCTGGCTAGAGAAGTCCACAACCATCCTCAGTTACTCTGGGTGATTTTCCATGTCACAGTGATGAGCTCGGGCTGTGCCCTCCATCCCTGGCAGCGATGCCACCTGGTCATCCCACGTGCTGCAGAGCCCCAACAGACCTCACATGGCAGCACCAGAGGTACCAGCAAGAATGTGGCAGCAATAAAGCACCTGACTGTGCTCCATGGGGAGTGTGTGCAGGGTCTGTGCCAGCAGAGAGGGCATTGCAACCCTGATGTACCAAACCCAGCCCATCTTTCCACCACAGCCTCCAGACAGGACTTTTACAGTCTTTTCCCAAGGATATTATTGTCTGTGAGGGGAAAATGGCCTGACACAGCTATTTGGATATGATTTAGCTTTCTGGAATAACCAACTCTGCAAATGCTCTCTATATCCCCCTTCCAAAAAACCACTTTTCTTTCAGAAGTCTCCACAATGGAATTAATCCAGAATACCAATTTCCCCACCTGTAGATAAGATTTCGGGAAATTTCATCCTTATACTCTGCATTTATTTCTCAAGCTTTAAACCATTCTCCTGCTCCTGATGCCCCCTTTCTAAAAAGGTATATATCATATTCAACTTTTCTATAAATATTAACAAAGAGAAACAAGTCCTTTCCTGAACAGCTTTGAGGGAAGTCCATATAGTCACAATGAAGAAATTTTATCTACAAATAAAACAGTCACATGAAGCTTGACTCCAGACATTTAAAACAATCTGATCTAGACACATGTCAAAACCTGGAATGGAAACAGAAAAGGGCTCAGAGAAGTTAAAACCAGATTTCTGGAAAGACCAATACTAGGGAAAATGTTCCCCTTGGACCCTGAATGGTGTAAATGGAATAAAGATAAGTTACTGTTACTTGCTTACTTTGCATTCAAAACCACACAGGACAAATAAGAAATACAGCTTGCAAACTTGACAACTCAGTTTTTCCCCCTCATTTCACATGTGTGTATATGTTCATAATGAATAATCCCTACATTGTACAAGAAAACAAAAAGTATGTAATATTTTTATCAGACCTGTTCCCAGCAGGAATTTGCAGCCCTCGTAAAACTGGTTGGCAAAAGAGTTGGTAGCAAGGCCCAAAAATTGGTAAAAAATGTGTAAAGCCAGACAGAAGCATGTTAGAAACACAGAAGTGACAGTGCAAAGACATGGCTCAGGTAGTGTTATGAAGGAAACACCCCATAGCATTTCCATCAGTATATTCAGAAAAATTTCAATTCAGAGTATTCATATATCATCCATATATCTGAAGGGATGGGAAAGACCAAGAAACTCAACCTAATGGAGATGTACCCAATTTTTCTGTGTAAGATTTTTGAGCTAGAAAGAAGCCTTCAAGTTAGAGACAACCTGACTGTCAATAAAGGCAGCAAGTGTGTTTGTATCTATTTACTGAGGATGGCGAGAGGGTTTCTCTTCTCCCTTGTCAACACATATTCAGCCCCTAAAGCTATTTTCTCCCGCTCTCCCCAATCCCCAGTGAGAGATGCTAATTCTCATTTAACGAGTTGAAGCATACCTGTTGCCTGCAAGGAACACATGGGCAGCTTTTCCCATCCTTGAATAAAAGGACGTGGAGGAACTTACTTCCCCAAACCTCACAGGCCTTCCCCATAGGCTGTCCAAATGACACGTACTGAGCCAACAGTTTTTAAACAGCTCATGGGAAATTTCTGGCACTCGTTGATCAGGCTTCACTTCCTTCTTACCCAGGGTGTTGTAACCTCCTTGCCACCTAAACTGCCATTGAAAAACGCACAGGAGACACTTGTAATCCAGATATTTTATCCTCGCACAGAGAACACCCTCCAGGTTTGCCCCGTTCCCTTCCTCCCCGCCTCGCAGGTTACCTGCAGTGCAAAGCTCGGGGCGGAGGGCTGAGATCAGGGTCTACTTTGGGCATCCTCATCCCTTTTCCCGGGGCTGGTCCAGGCCACGTCCCAGTGGACTCGCTGCAGAGCTAACAGGTGGCTTTGCCCGTCTGGTTGGCACGGCACTGCCGAGCGAGCAGCAGTGCGGCGGAGCGGAGCAGGACGCGTGCGGGGAGCCCAGAGACACTCGCAACACTCACTGTTTATGTCAAGGCCCCCGGCTCCCAAGGGACCCATTTTCACATAATCTATAATTATCTCTTCGCTTTAATCGCCTCGTCACTTCTGAGGCTCTCCTGGGCACAGGAAGAGGAAAAGCTCATTAACTGAACCTTTTCTCCTCTCTCCAGCCACCCATAGCTTTTAATTGCTTGGTGTTGTTATTATCTATCAGTGCAACTGGGATCATTTTCATAAGAAAGGGTGGTGGGAGGGAGGGAGGCAGGAGCGGGTCCCTGAGGTACGCACCACAGACAAACCTTTGCTTTCTCAATTATTTATGCCAGCTGAGGTTTTACAAGCTGAATAAATCCATAACTCAAGTTTATTTTGAGCCGGCAGGCCATCCCGAGGGAAGTGTTGCCCACTTGCCAGCACACTCATGTGCTGCCCCCCGAGAGTCGCCAGGACACAGTGAGACATGTGTCATCCAATTCCCCACCGGCCACGAGTACTTTGGCAGGGCAGCGGCAGCGCCGGAGAGGAGGCAGCAGTGAAAACCCCAAACAGGAGCTGCCACTGAAGGATGAGCTCCCCCAAAGGGAAGGCCAGCCTGAGCCCAGCCACCCCTTTGCATAACAAAGCAAAGCCCCAAGGGTCACAGCTATGGGACAACAAAAAAAGGTGGGAAGCAATAAACTCGGCAATCATCTCGAAGTCCAGATATTTGCTTGCTGAACATCACCAGGAGAGCATCCATTTCTAAATAACACTGACCTGAAAAAAACCCAAACCCCAGCTGCCTGGACCCGCAGGTGTTTTGTTTGAGGTGCCACGGCTGAGCACCCCAGGCTGCCTGGGCTCTGTACAACCGGGAAAGCTCTTCCACAGGGACTGCACAGCCCAGCATTTATGTGAGTGACGGACATCTGTGGCACAATACCAGCACAAGCCTGTAATTCCCAACCCGGCAAGGATGCTAGCTCCTACATCCCTGCAGCTCTGCACTAATTTCCAGTGCTGGTGTTCCCAAAAGCAGGGCTGAAGGGAGGCAACAAAACCCTAACTGTGTCCTGGAGCGCCAGGCTTGTCTCAAAAGCCATCGCTGCTCCAAAGCACCATCCTTGCAATGGATGCTGGAAGCAGCTCTTTAAAATTCAGCAGTCTTTGTGCCTGACCACATGCAGCGACCTCTGGTATTTTCTGCCAAAACAGTTCATTTGTCTCGCACAACAACTAATCAATTCCCAGGGCCATCCATCACCGGGGCTCGCGCGAGCCGGCCCGGCAGCGGGGCCAGATGGCGGCTGCGTTAGTGGGATTAATACAATTCTGATAGATTACACGGCATCAGGCAGGGCCCGAATGCAAGGGGTGCCCGCCCCACGGCCCAATCCTAAACGAAGCCCCACTTGCCACCAGGCTTGGTCCCAAGCATTAAAGGGAAGGTGGAAGTTTCTACCACAAAAGGGCTTCTTCAGCACCCCAATGGATAGTAGAAGTGTTAAAGCATAGCTCAGGAAGACCTCTGTCCTCACTGGGAGATGTCATTCCCATCCCTGCATGCCAAGACTGTGGAAGGAGCTCGTGGCAGCTCAGGGCAGAGTTCTCCTCTAGTGGAAGTGCAAAGGGACATGGACATTTGGCAAAACTACTTCTCATTCTCCACCTGCCAAGTCAATGCTTTCGTTTGCTGAAAATACTTAAAAAAAGCTTCCTCCTTCCCCCGGCTTTAAAAAAAAAAAACAAACTGAAAAATAACTTTAAAGGTGAATTTCCAAGGCAGTGCTATGTCTGACATCTCTCTGTTTGTGTCTTTGGATGAGATTTATACTGGTAACACATCAGTCAGCCTCAGTTCACTGCTCATTTCCCAGGTTTGTGAAACTAATTACAGAGATTTGATCACGAAAGAGCTCTACTACACGGCTTTGTTCTGGTAACAAGACCAGAAAAGAGACAAAAAGCTTTATGTAGCAGTAAAAGAAAAAAATCCCACCACTCTATGCAGCCTGAAATCACAGATAATTTCTAAATCTTTCCTTCCAAGGGAAACCTCCAAGTCCCATCATCAGTCACCAGCACACAGGGTTTTTATGTAATGCCCGAGGGGAGATAAGTGATTTGTAGAGAAGCCCAGAGGAAGAGCACTATGCTAATACATCCTGCAACTGCTCCCCATTACTCACTGGGGGTACTCGAGCTCTTTATTGCCAGGGTATATTAATGACTCCTAATTGATGACCAGTGCCCAGCACCCCAAAGTAAATAACTGCTACGCCTCATTAGCTCAAGAGACCTTTTCCTGATTTGAGGATTGATCTATGAACACACAAATTGCACTGATTTAACTGAATCTCTTTCTAAATTGATTTAATTAGAGCGGTGTAACCTGTTTCTATGGATGCTCTTGAATTTATTTGGAATCACTGCAATGTACTCCTTTGAGCCAGACTGATCATTCTTCTATCTTGCTCTCAATTAGAAACATTTGAGGTAATTAGTGATAAGGCAAAAATCAGCCTTGGCACAAAGTTACTCCTACTGATGATCCACTTTAGGGCACAGTATGGTGTTCAACATTTACAGCTCTGCATCCTAAAACCCAAGCATTTTCATCCCACAAAAGGAATGTAAGCATTATTTATGCATAAACTTAGACACAGTTTGAAAGCGAAGGCATTGCAGCTTTGTTGGTAACTACTGCTGATGGCAAACTGGTGGTTTATTCTATTTAAACAAAATCTCTCCTCTTCCTATTGTTACATAGCAGCAGCTTGGAGGTTGTCAGTTTTTTGATAAGCTGCTCAAAAGCTTCTGGTAAGAATAAAACAAGTGGACCTGCTTACGTGAACCTGAAAAACTCTTCACTTGCATTCTTGTCTATCTCCTGGTGCAAGGTGAGGTTGTGATGATGCTCCAGATAAATTAGCAGCCTTTTCCTGTCTTTGCATCAGCAGAATCCTAAAGGGCATATGGTAGGCTGTGTTTGGCAGAATAATGCCTGCTAAGAAATTGCTTTCAGCAGTCTGTCAGAACTCAGGGCTGATGAGAACTTGAGTTTTATTTTTACTTTCAGTACACAAAATAAGGGGGTTTTTTTGCTTATTCCGTGTTTCCTTAACAAGATCCTGCAACAAGAAAATATTTATCCCATTAACAGCTCTGGGAAACAGAGACTAAAATGGTTTGATTTATACTCCAGTTTTTGCAAGCTTGTTGCAAAACTTCAGTCAAAATACCATAGAAAAGTGAGTCAATAAACAGTCTGCATCCAAGTTTCTTTCCTCAGATAGTAGGTTTTGAGGCAGCATAAATGTACACACTGAACTTACAGCATGAGCCTTACTTGTAACTATCAAAGCGTTATAGTTTATGCTGGCTCAAGCTATTCAGTTTTCTTTCTCTTTAAACATTTGCATTTTCTTTGTCTACAGAAAATGCCTTATTTTTTAAGACTACATTCTATGTTATGAAGCATCACTGAATGCTAACCTTATGTTCTTGTAAGAAATCACTCACAGCCTCACAAAAGTCACCCCTCTCAGGTGAGTGATACAACTATCAGAGCAACTCATGCTCTAGACAAATGTGGACAGCACAGCGAATGTCTAGAGCCACTCTTCTTTGGTTCATCTCTTGCAGGTTTGGTACCAGGGCAATTTTGCTGTTTAGGGCTATGCTTTTATTATTATAATGATCACATTAGAGACGTGCCCACAATTACACATGTTTATTCCCTGTTTCAGCAAGAGAATGAACTGTAGACAAAAGTACTGAAAATTTGAAGCTTACAGCTGTGTGTGGGAGAGATGATGGTGACACTTGATCATTCCAGTCCTGCAAGGAAGACACTGATGCCTTCAAGCCAAGCTGTGCTAATGGACCACACGAGTATCCACCTCTGCTAGCAGAGTCAGGACACTTCATTTAACTCATTTCAGCAGAATCACCCTTACTCCACCTGTGACGGAGACAACATCTGCCTCCAGGCTCATCTGTAAGGACCACAGCTCTGCTATGCTAAACACACAGCATCTATGCTCTTCATGGTTTGTTTGGAAAAAAAAGAGTATTTTGAACTGTACTTACCTTCAAGTCTTGCCCAAGTCATGTTTTCAAGGAAATAAAAACAAACATAGGACAAGATTTAGGCTGGTCAAGCCAACTAGAGCAAAGTTTTCCTGTACATTGTGCTGTTGTTTCATACCTAAGAAAGGACACAGGCAGTACTTAGAATAACTAAGACTCTGTAGGGATATGTTCCACTCCTAAAAGGAGAGCTTGGACAGGATTTAAACTACAAGGTCAAACTGTGAGATCAAGAATGAGGCTGCGACCTGTACTGACAAAGCAGGGAAGAAAAAGGAGCTTGTGGCTGGCAGAAGTGCCATTCCTCAAACAGCGTGTTAAACCAAGGTCACACCCGACCACTGCTGGTCAAGGTAAAGATGTGCTGGCTCTCCATGTGAGGGAAGAAGGCTATTCCTGGCCAACTGCTCTACTTCACTACAAAGTGGATTGCAATCCCAAGGGAAATGCCTGCATTACTGCCAAGCACAAAACTGCCACCCTGTTTGCTCACAACAGCTGTACCAGTTTCTACCTGAGCTCCTTGCAAAGGGTTTGGAACCACCTGTTCAAGACCAGTCTGTGGTAACAAGTCAAAGAAACACTGTATTGAGTTTTAACCCCTTGGGAAAGTTCTCAGCAGTGTTGGGAGGCTTTGTGTAGAGAAATCAGTGCTTAACTTTTAATTTCCTGGGAGTAAAATGATGCAAGATACTCAATAAAAAATGGGATCACTAACACATAAATGAGTAACTGCAACATGACAGCAAACAGTGCTCAAAAATGTGTTCTCCTCTGACTGTTTTAACTAAAAATATGATGCAGTTTCTGAAAGATCCTCCAGGAAATCATTTAGATATTGAAGTTGATATTATACTCACAATTAGTAGTCTGGAACAGTAAAAGGCCAAACCAAACAAAAAACATCCAGCTGTCCTTATTCAATAGCTAATGTCACTTACTACTTGCACCTTGGCAGTTTTAAATAGCAGCCATTCTAGTTCAGTAAATGCATTTCTGCTTTGCTAGCTGCAGAGGGCAGAAAAAAAATTAATTTGATATAAAGTACAAACTCTCCCTGAAGGCAAACATTGTCCCACTCTAAAACCTTCACTGAACAATCCTTAATGAATGTATTGGTAAAGAAATAACTATGTGAAAAAGGTAGTGTCTGAATAGCTTTCTATTAAAAATATCCAATATTACCTTTTTTTTAGCCATATAATTGAAAAATGGGAAGCCTTGCCCTTCCCCCACATCTTGTGCTAGGGAAAGGTTACTACCTGGCAATGATACAGGCAGATATTGATTTAAATGATTATGGACCTGAAAAGTTCTTTCCTGTCATTTATTATCCTGTTGCAGTTGCCACCACGTTTGTGCAATATTAAAAAAAAAAAAAAAGCTTAGCAAAATGACATTAGAAAAATACTGTTTTTCACCAAATTCCAGCACAGATAATCACCTGATTGTTTCTTCTTGATATAATGAGCTGACGACTGGGCCTCCAAATACAGTTTTGCTTTCCTTTGCCCTCTTCTCTGTTGTCTGAAAGAAAAAGAAAGATTGGTCCAGTATCCTGGCTCCCACCCCGTTCCCAGCTTTCTGCCATCTCCCACCCCGGTCCCTGCCCAGAGGTGGGATCAGCCCCCTGGAAGCCTCATTTAACAGCAGACAGCACCCCATGACTCTATCTCCTCTGGAACAGCTGGATGGGTCTCTCAGCAATTGGGATCAATGCTCCTCTGAAGGTGGCCCAGAGGCTTGGCAGCCTCACCATCCCATGAGCCACGAGCTACAGCATTTCCTCTGCAGCATTTCCCGCCCCTTAGGACCCCAAAGCTGAGCCTCTGTGAGGCAGCATAATGTTCTGTTACTAGATTGCAAAGCTTGCCTTTATAAATCTATTTAATATAGATTTAAAATTAAATTTTATAATGGGCAGCATTTCCAAATGATTTACTCCTAGGAACTCTAGGATTCTGAATGATTCCCACCATAATAGAAATGAACAATTAGAATAATGATTGATCGATACGGAGCCCCGGGCCTACCTTTTCAAAAAACCATGCTGCAGCTTGGGATCTTCAACTGCCTGACTTTACACTGATGCCAGACTTTCACTGCTGCTGTCTGAAAGCCTGACCCAATTAGGGGGTGCAGGGCACCAGAAACCCCAATATTTCTACAACATTTAGCATTCTGCCTTTCAGGTCAGCAGTCAAAACTGGTCTGCAATTTGCAGCAGTCATTCCTTACAAAACCAGCCCATTAATTGCAACTTGCTGTTGTCAGTGGACAGATCTGTGGCTTTCTCTGATGAGAGATTGTCACACCCAGGGTGAATAAAATCAGGAGCAAAGTTCCAGCCTCTAGCAGTCTCTCAGTAGCTGCAATACACAGAATCAGAGAATCACAGAATCCTGGAATGCTTTGGGCTGGAAGGGACCTTAAAGCTCATCTCATTCCAACCCTCCTGCCCAGGGAAAGGACACCTTCCACTAGACCAGGCTGCTCAGAGCTCCATGCAATACGGCCTTGAACAGTTCAAGGGGTGGGGCAGTCACAGCTTCTTGGGCAACCTGTTCTGGTGTCTCACCACCCGCACACTGAAGAATTTTTTCCTAGTATCTAACCTAAACATGCCCTCTGTCATTTCCAGCCTTCCCCCTTCTCCTGTCACCCTGTGATCTTGTAAACAGACTCTCTCCATTTGTCTTGTCTGCTCCCTTCAGGTACTGAAAGGCTGCAATTAGGTCACCCCGAAGCCTTCTCTTGTCGAGGCTGAACAATCCCAATTCTCTCCTCACTGGAGAGGTGGCTCCATCCCACTAATCAGCTTGGTAACAGCAGAAAGTGTTGTTGCCTCATCAGAATTCTAGCAAGTGCTTGGGGTTTTTTTGAATAAAGCATGCTTATATATCTTTCTTTCTGCTCCCTATGTTTGTTTTGTTTTAAATCCATTTACTGCTTCCCTGTAATACATTTACATACTGCTCAGTTTGAGCCAACCAGTTCCACCTTATAGCACTCCTGTACCAACCCAAAGCTGTAATATTTGAGTTTGCAGGTATCACAGACATACCTCATTATAACAAAAAATGGAAAGAAAATCAGCTTTCAAAACTATTCTATTGCATTTAGGCTTTTTCTAATTTAGAGTAGAAGGTGACATGAAGTTTCCTTTCCTGAAGGGAAAGGGCTTCAGAGTCTTTACAGTGCAGTGCCCCTCTTAAAAAATTATTTAGCGGAGAACCTTACTGTCCATCAATTATTTCCACACCACTTATAAAGAAAATTAATTTCAGATGATCTGCAAGTGCATGCAAGAGTTATTCCTACACAGTAAAGCTATGCTCAGAACTGGTCTATCCTGTTTGTTGCTGAGGGATGGTGGGAATTCAACCAGCATCAGAAACTGCAAAAAACTTTTAATCTATACTCTTTTACCTCTTCCCACTCAAGTTTTTGGTTGCTGCTTTTTTCCCAAGTCAGAAAAAACCATTTGAAAAAATGTATTTCATCTTTCTAGAGATAGAAATTGTTAGGGGAAAAAAGGTTTCTGGGATTAAGTTCACCTTCTTTGTACAACGAATGCATTTCTACCCAAGATTAATCATGCTGATTGAGTACACATAAGGTCATCGGGAAACTTAGTGATAAAGGCTTCCCCAAAAACACTCAGGCAAAAACTTCTCTGGTTTTTAATCCACATACAAGTTACTTTGTCTAAGTAGCTTTTATTTCATCTCTTTCACACAGAACTAGGTAACTCAATATTCAATTTATGAATGTTGAACCAAGCTTATTCCATCAGGGTCCTTGATACGTAGAACAAGTTTATGAGGGATGTTCAGGAAAAGATTCAGGTGTTCTCTCAGGATTTAATGTGTGTGCCTACTTGGTAAAGTCATGAATGAAGCATCATGGTTCCACCAACTCATCCCCACTGCATTTCCCAAGGGGAATCTATCCAGGCTACAAGGAATGCTTCTTGCCAAAAACATTAATTCTTGCCATGCAGATACAAAATTGCTTCTTTCCAGCTGCCCTTGACAACCTGCCTATCTATGAGCTCATTTCAAAATCTCTGCTATCTGGAATATCCAAGCACGATGTCCCAAGCTCAGTGACACAAAAGGTGGGACAGCAGCAGTTGCTCATTCCAAACCACGTCACAGCCACTGTACTGACAGCAACCAGTGTTTTTAATTGTTGCCCATCCTGGCTGAAGGAATCAGTAATGTGGAGATGCCCTTTCCCTTCTTAAATCTCTTGACATCTCTACACCAAAAATGGGCTTTTAGGGCTGGAAAGAGAAACCAAATGCCACCTATACACAGACAATGACTGGTGAGTTTAAAGTCACATTACCCTGCACACCACAATGAAATTAAAAACTGACACTGCAAATTTCCTCTCCTCCGTTAAAAAGGCACTAATAATTAACTATGCGGCTCTCAATTAAGCCAGCCCCATTTCTTTCACTGCTGGCAGTGCTGTCCAGAAGCACTGCAGATACACCTGTAACTAATGATAGTTAAGGATTAACATGATCCCAGACTCCCATAATTTCCAAGCTGAATCCGACAGAGATGACAGCAGTTTTATCCACAGTTAGACCACGCAAGAGAGATGGTGTGGCAAAGGCAAAACTCGCTGATGTGGGCTCCGTGAGCACGAGGGCCAGTTAAAAACTGTGGGAATAAAGAGGAATTTGTGACAGCACATGAAGAAATCTTGGAGGATTGCACTTGCATGCCAAAGCACAGAGAGGGGTACATAAGAGATTCAGGAACAGATGATAAAGAAATGTAAGGGACACCTTAAACAGGTATATGGAATGGTACATGGAATTTCTCATGTGTTCCCCTAATTCTTGCCCACTGATTGGTTGTGGCTCATGTACAATTAAGGCTGATGTCAAAGTCACTGTTGCTCCCTGAGAGTTAACTTTGGTAGGTGGATCTGGCTGACCAGAGCCAGCATATAAATCACAGAGAAATCCATGTCTCTGTATGCAGCACCCATACTCATTAAGGGACATTTTCAACTCCCCTGGCTCCTGAAGTGCTCACAGACCAGCACAGGGAACTCCACTGAGCCCAGAACTATCCTTCCCAAATGTCTCCAGGAATGCCAGGAGAGAGGCCACGCTCATCCCAGAGCAGACAGTAGAGCATCCCCTCCCTGCCTCGTGCTCTGTGTGTGTCAATAAAAGCCCAGCTCGATTCAAGGGACAATTGCATCTCGGCTGGCTGTCACTGGCAATGCTGCTCCAGACGGCCTTAGAGCCTGACAACCACTTTCGGAGCAAAATGGAAATAAAGGGACTAATATTTGCTAACATCATTAATTCTTTCTTTCTTCTCCACTCCCCCTTCTTCCTTTATCCACCATGTCAAGATGTATACTTTTAAATTGTTGTCAGCCATAAAACAGACGTCGTGTCCCAGTTCAGAGGTTAACATATAATGACAGACACATTAAAAACCCTGTCCAATGCCTCACTGAAAATTTCAGCTCCATCTTCTCTTCAACAAGACAGTGGCTCAAACTCACTTATAAGCTTTAACAACATTAAAGGCTAATCATGATTGAAAAATAAAGGAGAAAGAGAAGATGATTTTATCATACTAAGCATTATGGAAATGCAAAACAATTAGAGACAAACATTTTCTTTGTGAGGGTTTTGACTTCACCTTATTTTGGTCTTAAAACTCTTCCATGATCACAACATGATCCATTTCTCCTTTTGCATTTTTGGGTAGGGGGAAGAAAATTATTATCTAAGAGAAAGAGCAGTGGTTTTCTGATGGGGGTCAGCTTAGTGGATCAGTCTCTTGCTATATCCCTGATGACAGGACAGGGTTGTTTTATTTTTTATCTCCAAGCTCAAGCTTCTTTCCAATCTACGCAAACCAAGAGATTTAACAAGATGGCATATTCATGGGCCCTTCCAGTGACCCACTTCAAACTCAAGAGCCAGAACTCACTATAGAGACGCAAATAAACTTACCATCAGTGATTAGCTGGGACCAAACCGTACACACATATTTATATGTAGGGCAAGGGACACCTGAATCTGACAGAAGGAAAGGTACAGAGAAGTCCTACAGAGATACTACAAAAGAGCAGGAATAGCACAAGGTTTTTAGAAACAGAATACCATTGCTTGGAGTTAACAGAAGAGCTGGATCCCAGACATGGGTTAAATGCAAGGCATCCCAGTTTTATCCAGAGCAAAATGGGAACTCTGCCTGGCTGGTTTTGCATGCCTAGACACCCAGCACACAAAGCAATAGGTGTTTGGCAAGGTACATGGCTGTGTTGCACAGCACATCTATCATCTCCCTTCCCCCCGTTCCCTCACATCTCATTCTGGCTTTTCTCCATACCCAAAACCTTTAAATAGCTTCTCATAAATACATATTTAAGAAAAAGAGAAAGCCATCAGCAAAAAAGGTTCATCTCATCACACTACTTATCTTCAAAGTTACCCTGGCTAGTGCCTTAAAACAGTCAAGACTTTTTTTCATCATCATGTACCTTGGAAACAGAAAAGTGAAACAACTTAAATGAGAGCCATGCATCAGGATCTCACACTTGAGCCACCACGCTGCACAGTAGTCAGTACTACTTATTGTATTATCTTTCTCTTCTTCTGAGCCTGATGCAGCTTGAGTCAGAGTAGCAGCTGTACCCAGCTCCATGGGATGGAGACAAGAAATACTCCCAACAAAATGACTACAATCAAAACTTCCCAAGCGTTTCCGCAGCAGCAAATACATAGCGCAGATTCCAAGCTGCATTTGTTCTGTGTAATTCACCTCCCTCCAGCTCACCTGTTGCTCCAGCACAGGTGTCAGCCTGGCACGTTCCCTGGCTTTCCTGCGTGACCCAGAGCAGAACCCAGCAGTGGGGACAGGGACACATGTCCTTACTCTGCACCTGGCTGCAGCACGGTGTGCACAGGCCAGCAGAGCAGTGAAATGAAACACCCTCCTTGACAGAACGTGGCAGCCTTCATCAGCCACCAAAATCTGTCTTGGCCTCACAGTTTGGGGTGCAACCAAGGGTCCTGAGCCATTGAGCAGCAAGTGCTGGATGCTCACAGAGATCTGCTTGGCAGGGGCAAGAGAAACCCTGGCCCACGTCCCAGCTCCTCAAACTACGCCTGGGAGGTGTAGCAACTCCAGTGTGTTGTTATGACAGGACAGGTGATGTCCTGGAAGTCCATCAGGCTCACAGGAAGGTACCAGTAAATCCCTGAGGTGTGCTGATTGAGTTGTAATTAAGCTGGTATAGTCTCGGGTGAGAAATTTTACAGAAGACACTTCAGAGTTAATCCAAGAGCAGCCCCCAAGGCCCACACTGCTGGCCCCCATGTGCCCTTTATGCTCTGGATTAACATTTCTCTATATGAGGAGTGAGGATTATTAGGGAGACAACAAGAAAATGTAAACTCTCCTAAAGTTTCAAACACTTGCCCCAGTCCTCTCCCTCTGTGCCACCGCCTGGCCCGTCCCCCTGGGAAGGGAACTTGGGCAGACACTAATTGTATTTGACAGCAGCAATTACACACAAGGCTGGAGATTAGAAGCTCGTTAATTGTGTGTGCCATAATTGCTGCCGTCTTTTCCTTTACTGGTTAAGGCCAGTGTCAGGAGAGCCCGGGGAGGAGGGTGCTCTCCACCCCAAATGCAGGTGGTCCGAAGATGAGAGCCCTTGGAGAGGGAGGAGATGTCCCTTCTCCCTCAGCACTGCCGGAGGCTCCTGACCCCATAACAATGCAGGAGGGTCCCCCAGCAGTGTGGCTAATGAGGCATGAAATGAGGACAAACAATGTTCTCTTCCAAAGGTATTTTCCACCTGTATCCTTCTGTCTTTACAGCTCAGCTGAACTTCACAGTACCTGCATCAGGAGGGAAGGTAAATCTTAACCCTTCACTGGCGATGCTACTATTTTTAGCGTTGATTTACACTGTTTAAATTCACAAAATCCTTCCTTCCTGACTCAAACATGAAGCCACCATTCCTCCCTGCTCTGTGGAAGCCAGTTGTACCCAAACAGGACCCAAATCCCTGCTTTCTGAGGGCAGCCTGCCCCTTGCACTGCTGCAAAGCCCCCTTTCACGAGCGGCTGCCGTACCCTCCGCACCAGCCCTATTAATGGCTGTCAGAAACAGGCTATTTTAATATTCCTCTCTCAACAATCCTTCTTGGCTCCCGGCAGCAGCTCGGCAGGGGCATGCACATGACTCAGCACCTAGAGCTTTTGCAAGAGACCGCTGAGGATCTGAACCATCTGAGCCAACTGCCCTATAAGAAATGGCAGAATGGTCCCCAGAGTAAGGTGGGGTTGGGGTTGGTTTTGGTTTTAAATATTGCAGGGTCAGTTTAGCTAATATTCCATTTGTGGCCATGTAAAAAAGAAAAAAAAATGTTTTCTGGTTCTTCTAAGGGTCATGATAGAATCTACTCTTAAAATACACAGTCTAAGACAGGGAAAATATTTTCCAGGCTACATTGAAAAAATAAAAACAAACACACTATAATTAATGTCATAGTTAAACAGAGCTGTGATCTAAAGCAAAGCCTTGCAGATTACTCATTTAACTATAATGACTTAATTAATAGCTGCACCATAATCACAGTTGGAAATTAGTAGTAAAGACAGTCAGGGGAAGGGAAATAAATGTAAAATGCTTAACATAATTTCATGCAAATTTCATGTTTGCTCGCAGCTGTGATTTCATGACTCACGATATACATTTTAGCATATGCATGGAAAGAAACAGTATGCTCAATCAAAAAACATAATGCAGTGGCTTCCCGCAGTTTTTGCTTTCTGTCACATCACCCCTATGAAAATCCACACATGCCCAAGCTGAGGGGACCAAGCTACAGGCACAAACACAGCCTGGACTGCAACTGCTGCTTTTTTTATCAGTTTAATACAAGATACTTACATAAATTTACACAGACGTTTGTATGAGCAAGAAACACATTCTGAGCCAAACTGGAAATACTGAACGACTGCACAGCTTGGGGTGGAACAGGGGTTCTGAAGCTTGAAAGCTGAAGGCAACACTAACTTTTGATAGATTAAGAAAGGACATCAGCCCCCAGTTCCAGCCTTTCTGTTGATATATTCATCCTCTACTTGCTGAAGTGACACTGGGCCAGGGAGCACTGGGCCAGTGGCAAAAGGAGCGACTTCAAGGCTGCTTGACCAGCACCTCAGACATTTTTTTTCCTCCAACAGATCTGGTTGTAAAGGCAAGGGGTGGATTTAGGAGCTCTGCAGGCAGAGAAATAGCAGAAAGCAGAGATCTTTGCTGGTCCCTGTCCCCACAGACTCAGGCAAGGGAAGGATCAGAGAACCCCACCAGGAACAGAAGGTTTCTGAAGTGATGGTGTAACCCTTGGCAGGCTCAGCCAGAAGGATGCAGTAGGATCTGGAAGCAGCTTTAGGGCTATGTCTGAGCCTTTGTGTTGGTCAGTTCAGCTCAAAATACTTATAGGATGCTCCCGAGATATTCAAGGAGTGCCACCTTCCCTTCCAATAGGAGTAGTTGGGTACAACTTTGTGTTCCTGAGGAGCAGCAGCATTGCTGCTAAAATCTGCAACAAAAGAAAACTGCACATGGTATTTGAATCCCTTCCTTGCCTTGCCAGAAACTGCCACCTCAAGGCAGAAAAGACAGAGGGCACCTCTGGTTGCATTTCAAGTCATTTCAGCTTGTGGTCTGACGCTTTAACAAATTCAACCTTGACTTCTCAATTTAAGCCAAGATCTTGGGCTCTCCCTGGAATTATCAGCATCTAACCATATTCTGTCAACTCAGCCATAGCAGCAACAACCTTCAGCAGAGGATCAGCAGCAACTTACACCTTCCCTGATATTGAGATGCTCTCTGAGCTAGGAGAGCACTTGCTCAAGTGAAGTTCTGAAGCCCCAGAGCTCAGCTGCATCTTGTGCTTCCAACCCCAGAGCTGTGGGATCACGGGATAACCAGTGCTGTGGGGCTGCTACCTGTGCACTAGAGCTACACTCCCTGTCACTTCTGGTGTATGATAGAGGGGAAAAGAAAAATGCAACTAAATCCCTACAGCACAGAAAGTTACACAATACTTTGCCTCATTCTGTTATATCTTGTCATCACTGGATGCCAGTAGTTTGATATGTAGATTTAAATTTAATTTAGCTTTTTTCAGTTGCCCCTGGGGTATCTGGCTTTCATGCAGTGTCTTCATCCCTCTGTAAGCCAGGAATAGTGAGGTTGGGATGCCACACACATCATTGTGCTGCAGCAGTACACTCAGCATGGCAGAGCTATGCCTCTAATTACTCTTTTTTTCCTGAATGCATTCCAAATAGTACAATATATATTTTTTTAATTAGCACAAGATGATGAAAATTAATTCACTGTTATGCTCTAAAGGAAAAATATTTCATCTTTGCTTAAATATTTTACCAAAATCACTGCATTGGTAGCCAAAAAATTGGTGAGCACCCCAATTTCTTGCTTGCAGTTCTCAGAAACAACTACTGTTACATCCAGTTAGCTGCAAGAGAATGTATCATGCTTCCCACACCACACTAACAATATGGCGCATCACCACTGCTGGGTCTGAGATAGAAAAATAGGGGCTTAGCATCTGTACAAGCAAAAGTTAGCCCCTGCAGGACTAGTAAGATTTCATATTTAACAGACGGTACATTTTCAGCAAGAACAGGCAGCTTAAAAGGAGGGAACGAAAAGAGATATGAACTCTTGTGATAATTCTTTACTCTGAAGAAGTTTAGGAACATAGAAATGTGGAACACGTCTGCACAGGACTCCAGTGCAGCTTTCAGCACGACTGCACTGCTGGTTTGCTTTCTAAACTTCAGCCTCTCTAAAATACAGACTTGCAACTTGGCACTCCTGTATTTCCATCAATTGCTTGATCGAGGATCGCAGTGTCATAAATAAAAGGAGCCGAGACCATAAATTTCTGCTGAGATGTAAAATCAAAGAGAACAATCCAACAGGCTCCCAGGGGGAGGGAGGCTGGCACATATTCCAGCTGTTTATATTTCTACTATGAGATGCTTGTTCATTTTAACTTCTTCACTTCTGCACAGCTTGGCAGAATCGCGATTCCAAACAACTGAAAGTCTCACTCTGGGTCTGGCATTTTGCTTTGTGCTCTACAATAAAATGCAACTGCAGGAGAGAAAAAGCTCTGTCATTTATCAAACTTAACCACAGGAAAAATCCCAGCCCACCGTGGCTGACAGCTCTACCAGCACAACAACTCAAAGCCTGGCAAGTGAGCTACTTGCTAGAACATATTACTTGCTGGAGTTACATGTGCAAAGGCATAGACAGAGAGGCAGCAAATCACCTATGAACTGTCTTGTTTATGAATAGGACCTACATTAAAGACTTAGAGCATCAGCACACTTTCCTCATGAGAAAGTACAGAGAAGCAAAGGATGCAACACTACCCACCTTTTTTGCAGAAGAACAGGGAAATTTAGTTAATCTTTATTCATATTTGGTATTTTAGTTTCTTACACAGCAGGAATAAGAAAACATCCCCTTGACAATAAAAAAGCTGGTTCTGAAAGTATGCTCAAAAAGCAAAGCACTCAAGGTCTAACTTGTGCAGTTAATAAACCGCCCAATTTCCAACTTGGACAAAATAAGGTGGGTCACTCCACCTGTAGTCTCGCATGCAGGAGTGAGGTGAAACTGCAAGGGCTGCTTAGCCATATACAGCAAATTACTCCCTCCCACAGGAAGGCTCCATCCCCCACCTACTCCAGTTGCATGCTAGAGATTGTCTCTCACACAGCTGGCAAAAGGCAGCAGGGCAGGAGAATCTCTCTGTGTGTTAAGATCTAACCCTTCTCAGGACATAAAAAACCCTCAAAACTATTACACACCTCAATGTAGTTCACAAAAAAACCCCTAAGTCCACAGGACATCACAGTCTTACATGCCCCAAAGCCAGAAATCTGGGGTGAAGCAGTTTTCTGGCTTTACTCAATTTCTAGAGCTTTACTTTATGTTAAAAGTATTAAAAACATGTAAAAAAATACAGGTTTGATGATTTGGATGGTTTTGGTTTGTGCCTTTTTTTTTTTTTTCTTAAAAGGGAAAGAGCTTGATTAGTTTATAAATCAGTGATTTCCTTCTTCCAATGCGGCCATTCATTGAAATAAGAGCTGCCAAAATATTTATAGCAAAAAGTTCAGTTTGTTTTCTACATTCTTAACTTTTATTTTGCAACTTCTATTATTAAGTATAATTATTAGTATTTGGATTAAAAAAACACCTAAAGTCAAACAGGAAATTCCCTCAGGGTGAAATGCCACACAAGGATCTCTCTGTACAATCCCAGAAAGAAACGCGGAGAGCAAAGACCTTGCCAGCACTGCTCCTCTTCCTAGTGTGCTGCATTAGCACAGCACAGGACAGCAGAGCCATAATTTGATTAGTGCCCACTTTACACGATGCAATTAAATTGCTTTTATACTACAAAAGAAATAAAGTCGCTATTTTTCAAAGTTTTTGACCTCGCAGTACAGCAAGCCATAAATTGAGGTATTTCACCCAGTGAAGCAGGTATGTGAGCACACTGCTGCTGGTGACAGCAGAGAGACCCAAACAAGTCTTTTCCCTTCCTGCTCCTCCCATCCCCCTTGTAATCCTGCCCACACCACTCTGTTGCTCTTTCCCAACCACAAACAGTGGCTGCTGGGACAGATTATCAGGGGAGACATCTGTTTGACTGACAGACAAAACAGGAAAACACGATGGGTGCGCTCATTTTGTTTACAGACAGCAGCTTTTCTAATGTAATTCTTAATTTTGAGAAGAAATTCCATTGGCCTGGACTACTAACCAAGAAACCCACACTGAAACTACAGTATGATTTACCAGCCACTAATCTAATTCTTAGAAGTTGACCAGACATAAAACCTGTAAGCTGCAAAAGATCAAAGCTTCTTGTTCCGGATATGAAGAGGACAGACTTAAGCAATGAAGCCAAATTTAAGAAAAATTAGGATTGGATTTCTAAATGCTTATTTTAATGTCACTGGAAATGCAGTTTGCATTTGAGTCAGCACAGACATTTTTAGGTTCCCTTGAAGATCCCATGTGACAGGAATTCTAAACTGGCTTGGAGATCCTCCTTAAGTACAAGAGGCTCATTAATTTAAATCAATTATTAAAATAGCTCAGTAACACCTCGTGGAACCCAAAAAAGGCAGACATATAAAGTCAGCTGCGCTGCAAATCTGGAAATTGTTTATTCTGCTTTTCACTGTATCCTCAGATTGCAAATTCTCTTTTCCACATTTTAGTTTCAACTTGCTTGTTGCATTTAAAATGTGACAGAGACAGGTTATTTCACCACATGGAAGTGGGGACAGAGCTCAGCCCTGGGCAGAGGGTACTTGGCCACCCACCTTATCAAATATTGCCCCCTGCAGTACTTCCTGCAAAAACACCCACTGGACAAATCCATGTGATTTATTCCCACGGGTTTTACAGATTATTGGACTGCTCCAAGCCTGCAGCAATAGTGCCTTTGCTATTTCATTCACTCTGAAGTTTGTTTTCTTTTTCACTAGACTGTTCCCCAAGGATCCTCTCCCAGCACGACCTAGTGCTCCCACACCAATGCAGCAATGGAGGGACTTGATTCCCATTCATTATTCAGCCCAGAGTACAGAGAAATAAATCCTCTACTCAAACAAAGCATAGAACAGTACTTGAAAGAAAAACAAACCAAAGCACAGGCAGTTTTCTCCTCTGCAAACATCAGCATTGGAATTTCACATCTTTAAGAGCTTAATATGATCTTCAGTGAACGTCTATTTCTTTTGAGCTCAAGCTCTCTTCTAACTTTGACTTAGAGACAAGTCCCTGCTCTGTGGATTCCTAACATTCAACTTTCCTCATTACACAGCAGAAATCTTGCTAAGTGCACTATTGGTGAAGTCAAGTCAAACAAATTAAAACGTCAATTTTTAAAATTTAATATATAAATAGAAAATCATTAAGTCCTCCTGTGAGTTTCAGCAGTCAAAGCAAATAGGAAGTGTTTGGGAAAGGATGCCACTGAAGTTAGTAGTGACAAGCTGTTGAGATTGGAACTGGTGAATAGCGCAATATAAGAAATAGGAAAAGGAAATATTTAGAATCGAGTGATGCCAAAATTGCAATCAGCAAATGGAAGGCTAAAACTGATGAGCAAATCTGGATGCTTTTTTATTATTTATTTTTATTGTTTGAGTTGTGCCATGTAACAAGAATCGATCAATAGGAGCTCCTGACCACCCCACTGCAGTGTCGTGTCACACCTCCACCCACGGCCCTGGCGACAGGATTTCAGGGGAAGGGATGTATTCAGTCCTGCTGAGAAAAGAGGTGCTGGCCTGTTTCTGCTTCTCCCATGGCAGTCTGAGGCTTGAAAAACTGGACTGAAGCCAGTGGGGATCGTGATATGAAATACATGACAGAGATTAGAATTTTGGAGTATGTAGGGGAATGGAAACGCCACTCTGACTCTCAAAATGTATGAATAGTAAAGTGCCCAATTATACAGTGATGTACATGAGACAGAGTTATTGCATGGAAGTCGCCAGCTTGAGAAGGTGATATTCCCAAAGTCCCTGAGCCCACAGCTGAGGCTGCAGTGGGATGGGCACATGGTGCTTGGCAGGGAGGGCAGGTGAGTGCCATCACCAAACACAAACACACACACACACCAGCAAAAGCCACCAAAAGCAACATGTCACTTGCTGCCAGTAAAGCAGGAGGACATCAAGTGAATATACCAGAAGCTGCTGGGGCATACATTCCTTTCTAAAGGACCCAAAACAGTGCGAGGTGTTGACATGATATGTTTCTGTTTAAGGCTAGAGAATGCAAAAGAATGGCTTCATAAATTATTCTCTGTTCTGCAGGAAGAGTGAATAGACTTGAAGGACAGGTGATGTCTCTGAAATATGTAAATAGAGCTGAGCTGGTCCAAGCAATTACCTTTCCACTGCCTGGAACTTTAGACTGAAAGGAATGACTCACAAGCAAGAACAAGAAACAAAAGATGAGCTAAAAGGTAGAAGCTGACGAAGGAAGACTGCATCAAGAGGAGAATGGAGACTGCATGGAAAAGAATGTTCCTGATCTCCTTCTAACAGCTGTTCTTGGGAAAAGGAACAAAACAACCCATGACACAACGCACAGTAAGACCATGTTCACCCAGGAGGGCCTGTGTGCAAACCATCCTGACAGGCAATTGTGATTATTGGTTCTACACTTCTGGGGTCAGGACAAACACAGCAATGAGATTCCTGTGGCTTCATGGATGCAAAGAAAGGGACTGCACCTCAAAATCCTTTAGGATATCTGCTATTTTAAAAATTTCCCAGCAAATACAACTGCTGAAAAATAAATGCAGTACGATCATTTATTTCCAGGTTTTAGACTAAGCTCTGAAAGAAAAGATTAGGCAGGACTATCAGACAACCTGCAGGGTGAGGAAGAAATTAAAACACATTGGAAATAGCCATGGAGATGAACCAACACATGTGCCTCCTCTGTCAAAACATCATACCAACTTCAGAGAGCAGAGAACTCTGCTGTGCTGCTGCCTCTCCATATTTGGTTGTCTCCTAATAAAGTGCAGTGAACTCCTGACTCCATGCAGCAGTAGAAGCAGGTGGTCAGATTTTGGCTGCTACTGGTGTTTTCCCTGCTTCTGAACACAATTTCAGGACACACCAACTCCATCAGAACCCTTTTACTTTGTTTTTTTTTTCCCCATCTAAAACAAAGATACTAAATTATGGCAGTTGCAGCCTGATGCTGAAAATGTACTAACATAGAAACTGCAAGACCAATATGAAAAAATGAATCAATGGAGAATCAAGAAAAAGGAATGAAGAAGTGTATCCATTTGGCCTGCCTAAGAAATACTGCATTCAGTTCCTCTCTATTTACAAAAACACTGACAGTCTGAAAGCTTCAGAACAGCAGCAAATCTGCTGGGAAAAAAATGAACCTATGAAAAATACCAGCTGCTTCTAAGTTTAAAATTTGGCATATTTAGTACTAAAGGATCAAGACATTAAAGCCCTTTTGCAAATATATGAAACAGGAGACTGAGGAGGATTTAAGATAACACAAAGAACAACTTTAATGGATGAGATGAACTGTCAAAGAGAAAATAAGGAGGTAATATTGAGAAAGCTTTAAAATAGCAAAATTCATGAAGATGCACAATCAGAAATTCAACACCTTTGTACTGTAATTACTATTTATGAGTCATAATGATCTGCAAGATGAACTTTTCAGATTTGTACCAGGCACTTTATGCTGCTTTTAACCAAATACCGTGAGTATTTCATTCACGATCTACTGAATGTAAGAAAAATCCAAAGGAACCCAGCAGATGAGCATGTAAAGGAGACACAATGACAGTGATGAAGCACCCTGTAATGCACCCACAGATCTTTTCTATAAATCCAATTTGAAATTTGAAGACTAAAATAGCTATTTTATCTCCATCCCCTGACACATGCATCTCCATCATTTTAAAGAACAGAGCTCCCTCTCGTGGCTCCAGAATGTGAATTTGATGGGGGGAAGGAATAAAAGAAAAAAAAACGTAGAGCAGCATGAGACACACCGTAGTGAGAGGACTCCTGACAGCATTGTGGTCCTAAAAAAGTGGATTAAAAGGAAGTTGTAATAGGAAGGACAGGTGACTTCTTGTAAAGAAAGCAATGCCGCCTGTACTTTAATGCCAACTTTTAAATTACATTTTCTGCTGAGGTGACCTCCTCACCTTTAGGGAATAGGCAGGGAGCAGTGCTGCCAACCATTCTTTGTTTGCTAAATGCCCTCTTTAAAATATTTGTTTTGTAAAAAAATAACATGCTACTCCACCTTCCCAGTTGACAGCTTTGTAACCTGGAGCTCACACCTGTGACAATAAGTACTTCTCTGAGGCAAGAAAGTGAAGGGAATACCCAAAGCTAAGCCTGTCACTGTGCTGAAAAATCTGTTCAGAAAAGCATTTTTGTTTGGGGTTTTATTCAGTTGTGAATTAATATCCATGTGTTTCGCTTGGCACTTTCTTCATTCAGGATTATAAGTGGATTTTTACAAATTATTTTATTTCTGTATGAGAATTTTAGATTGGATGAGAATTTATACAGCAAGCAGCCAGCTTTTTCTAACTGTACAGCATATAAAACTACTTTCCTCAAGGGAATTAAGATGGGTTTTTTCAAAATGACATTTCTTTACTGCAAAAACAGTATCAATGGCATGAAACATCATGAACTAGTGAAGAAAAAACAGTTACTCTTAAGCCTCCAAAACAGCATCAGGAGACAACTGAGAATCAAATCCTTGATTCATAGGCTTGTGCTCACACAAGATTTTGCTTCCAAAGCACAGGACCAAAAAAGAATCAATTTCCTATCATGAAAAGAAATTACCATGCCTTCAGCATTTTGCTATTAGTGAAATATCTCCACTCTATTTCCAAAGGCAATACTTTTTCTGAAGAGCAATCCTCTTTAAAAATTGTATAAAAGTGAGTCTATAAACAGGAGATATCCTTAAGGATTCAATCAAGTAATAAACCTGGTAGATGAAAGACAGATTAATTAAAATGACAGTACAGTCTCCCTGTAACACGGACACAGGACTTGTTATGTTGGAGTACCTAATCATAATCGGATTTGGTAATTTGGTGCATCAAAACAAAAAGGAGACATTTTTAGAATTGATCGTTCAGTTCATGTCACTTTCATGGAGATTGCTTTCTATTGATCAACATTTAAATAGTAGTTGAAAAGAGAAAGATGAGAAAAGGATAAAAAGTATCTTTACATGCTAAATACAGCATGAACCAATAAGAGCAAAATAAATTAGATCACTACAGCCAAACCAAGGCTGTGCATGCGCTCACTCCAATGAAGATCATTATGAATGAACGAGATGGTTCTTCATGTTCCAGTCATAACAAAAGGAGAGTTTTTAAAATTAATTTAGACTTTAATCTGCTCAAAATGAAGTTTGCCATGCAGCAATTAAAATCTGTGTGAAGCTCAACCACTGCCAGCTTTACAAAGACAAATGGTGGTTTGTTTTCTGAACAGTATTTTCATGTTTCCTACCTGTGGATTCCAGCTGGGGTCGAGTTTCTTCACTGCAGCAATGTACTCCTGCATAGCTTGGTGAGGGCTGGTATCTCCCAGGGCTTTCCAGGCCTCCCTAGGAGACACAGAGAAACATCAGCAAGTCCCTCAGAGACGGCACAGCATGTATTCAGAGTGTCATCAGTGGAACACAGTGATCAGATTCATCTACATCTTTTCAGGGGATGCAAAGCCATCTTTCATTCAATTTGGAATAGTCAACTTTTCTCTGAGGCCATGAATTGCCGCTGTCACTGCAGCACTTGGCTTTGAAAGGATCTTTCACGGGATCCTGATGCAGGCTGGAACACAGTTTGTGTTCACAAAGCTGTAGCTGTTTTCACAACATTTTTGTTGTATGCAGACTAGTTCTGGATGAACAAGGTAAAATAGAGGAGTCTTGTATTTCACATCTGCATCAGGCACCGCAGCAAACGTTTCCCTGTTAAACAATGGATTTTAGAACCAGTTCAGTGGCAAACTCTCCCAGTTGACATCCTCTAAGTCCATAATCCCTCCAACAAGAGCTGACAAGCAAAAAGTAGAGTCAGAAATTGCTAGGAATTACAAGGATTTCCTCTTACCATTTCTGCTTTCCCTCAAAATCAAAGAAGCTTGGCTTGGGGGTGTTACAGGTTCCAAGTTTCACCTAAAAAAAAGAAATTTCCTTCTGTTAGAACAAAGAAAATGGGACCTGCACAAGGAAAATCCTGGGTTTGCATGGTTTCAGGGTAATTTTATTATTAGGCCACAAGAAAGGTTTTGGAGGGGAAGCAGGAGACTCAAATCCATCTTACTCCCATTTCAGCACCTTTGCATCCTTGTGTTTTCTTTGTGTGATGCAAGGGAAGCAATTTTGTTATGCAGCTCATTTATTTTGCATGCATTACCCAACAGGGATAACCAGCGAGTGATTCCTCACTAATGTTATGTTTATTACCCAGCCAAGTGCCTCATCCTCCACCAGTATCAAGAAAAATTCTGTTGATTAGGGTTTCTACAGAGATGATTATTCATTAAGGCTGAAATTCACCTGCTTCCACACAAAGCTCAAGTAAACAGACTCTGCTTAATTATTTTCAAAGTCCTCTGGAAAGCCAGGGGACAAACTCAGAGCAAAGGAATGCCAGGTAGCTTCTGAATTTGCTCAAGGCACCTGGATGCATGGAAGCACTGTGTGAGAGACTAGTCAAGGCCTGAGTGCCAGAGATGAAGCAGTCTGCTAAAACCAAGGCAGAAATTAAAATGTGTGTGTGGAAATAAGAGACACAAGAAAGCAAAGGAACGAGGCAGAACTGGTGGATAGATATATAGAAAAAAATAGTATGGTCAATATAAAAAGGACTTGGTGCCAATAGGATTCAGAAGTTTTCCATAGAGTGGGTGTAGGGAAGTCTAGCAGACACATCTCCTCTGTAAGCTCCTCAAAAAGGGGACCACAGGGGTCTGAGAGAGGCTACACATCCCCAGGGCTCCAAAGCACAACCAGGTTCCTGCCCTATGGCCAGCACTGACAGTTGCCTTAAGAACAGAGCAATTAGCAGGCTGATCTGGGTAACAGACATATTTTCTCAAAGCCAGCTCATGAGAATGTGTAAGTGAACGTGTCTCTCTCTGTCTCTGCCTGGAAAAGCCAAGGAATATGGGGCTGGACTCAGCAGATCTGTTATCCATGCCACTTCCTCACTGAAGATAAATACCCTTGCACACAAGCTGTCACAGGCAAAATAAATCTCACCAAAATTAAAATATCACTGTGATAGGAAATGAATTTACACAAAACATGGGTTGGTTCTTGGTTCTTTTGCTGGGTGGTTTTTTGTTTGGTTTGGGCTTTTTTGGGAGTTATTTTAATTTTTTTAATGAAAGTGCTGTATATCCCACAGGGATGATGGATGAAAGACTAGAATGCAGAGTACAACCACAGCTCCAAATGCAAGAGTTATCACACCAAGTCCTTTATAACACAGGGCGCACCCCTGTGCTAAGAAAGCCCAGCACAGCTGGGGACCCTGGGGAGGGAACACAGGTACATTCTGGAAGTGGGCAGAGGCTGCTGGATGGACATTTTGTTAGCCAAGCAAAACCAAACCACATTCAGCAAATGTTTTATGAAATATGCTCAAGTGTGCAGGCAGGTGAAGTGCTTAAATCAACGAACAATTCTTCACCTTAACAGGGTGGGGATTTTATGCTAAGGATGGAATCATTAATCAGACTTTAAAGAGAGCATGCCTGTGCTGAGAGATATTTATTAGTTACACTATGTTTTCATTTAAAGTGTTAGAGGATATGAGTGACTGTAACTGAAATTAATTTTCTGTACATCTGACTGTCTCCCAGTGAGCAATTCATCCAAATTAGAACATCTTAGCTGGCCTTTAAAACAACATATCGCATTTCATGGGGAAATAGGAGAACAGGCTAGCAACCGTTAACTCTTATAATCAGTCACAATTCATGTAGCATAAATGTTTTCTTCTGTGCTCAGAGGAGGATTGGACCACTTGTTTTAAAAGAGCAAAACAAACAGGGGAATAAAATGCAAATTCATTATCTGTATGGAAAATGCCTGCTTGGCAATTCTTTAGTTCAACAGCCAACCTGCAAAAATTGGCCAAGATGGATAAAAAAAATAAATCTGTTTTAATATTAATTTTCCACTGCCATCATCAAAACATGACAGCAGTTCCCTCTCTTGAGATTTGGCATTCAAAGGCTGTTCCAGCATCAGGGAAGACTGTTAGTAACATTGATAGTAATACAAATCAAGGAACAGTAGTTAAATTTCATCCATCAGGAGCGGAGGGAAAAAGTGCACTTTTGCCCTGTTCGCTATTTTAAGATATATTAAAAAGGCTTGCAGTGGTTATGTTGGAAAGAATAAAATCAAAATTTTGGCTCCCCTCTTTTTGCCGCAAGGCTCCATAATGCGTGATAAACCAACCAGGAATTTAACATACCAGGGGGACCTGAGTCTGACAGCTGAGGAAGGGGAGTTTTAGCCAAACAAGCCAAGGATGAGAAACTGCAAAAATTTTGTGAAGGACTCCGTCCTCCTGCTACTTCCCTGAGGGACCTCAAAAGCCGTTTTTCTTCATAACCCCCAGAAAGACAAGAGCCACTATTGGTATTTTAAGTTGAGAGTTTCTCATTCTGTGTCCACAAAATAATTACTGAAGGTCTCTAGGGTGCTGACTGGTCGTGTGATGCTCAGCTCTCCTCATTTACAGTTCATCAACTTCATTAAAAGAACATGACAGCCAGAATGCATTAAAAACTTTCCTGGTATTCCTTCTGCAGGCATTATTCTCATGAGCAGTACGAAGATGACCCAGGTAGCCCCCAGTAGGCTGTGTCTGAAGTCACCTCCATTTGTGGCCAAAATGGAAATCTGGAAACTTTGGATGAGGCCTTCACCTGAGAGCTGAAGGTCACAACATTCAGAAACATGTCAACACCATATACCATCCCCACACAACTCCAGCTGCTGGTCCAGACTGTGAGAAACCTTAAGATTCTCCTTACTCGTTACTCCACAACTGGTTCCCCCTCCTTGGTGGTGGCAAAAAAAGGCTCTTTGCTAATTTTTCAACAAATGCATTTATACAGCAGGATGTTCCAGCCAAATATTCCTACCTGGTTGTAAATCCTGTAAGGTGAATCATATCTGCAGCCTCCCTATGGAGTGCTAACAGGAACAGAACCTCCATGGACAGCAGGACTAAGCTCTAGCTGTACACAAGCCAAATATGCTAAATTTCTTTGGCAAGACAGCAATTCCTGCCTGTTCCTGCCCAAAGCTCTCTCTCAACCCACAGGAAAGCCCTGACTGAAAATGGGGTGTAAGGAAGGTCAAGCAGACACCAACCACAGAAGGCAAGGAGTCCTGATGACCAAGGGACTGATTGCCCCAGAGAGACAGAGTCAGTGCCACCACATGGTTCCGTACAACAGGAAGCTGCAGGCAGAAATTCCCATGTTCAGGGCAGGTTTGTGGCATCATGTTCCACAATATTTGAAAAAAGTAATGCAAAACTGGCATTATACTCTTGAGCCTACACTCAGTCAGTGTAACCCCTGTTTTGCTGGTGGCACTGGATTTGAAACTTGCCAGCACCTCTCAGCATTTATGTAGGCACCGGCACATCCTCCTCTTGGCAAGGCAGTTTCCCCAATCCAATCATTTCCAGCAAGTTCTGGATGCCCTCTCCTCACAACCACTACATTGTGTTCTCCATTAATGCACCCTCAACCTCAGGTGCTCAACATGACAGGAAGCACTGCCTTCACATCACAGACTCAAGGCACAGAAAAATGATTTGCCCAAAGCCACACAGAAAGTAGAGGAAGAAAAGGAAAATCAGTCCCAGTCCAGAGTCCTATGGACTAGTCTGTTCTTCCTCCTGTTCTGGGACAGTCATAAACTCAGCAACATCTTCTAAAAACCTCACTGCAGATGACAACTAAGCAATTCCCTTATTTTCAAGTCTCTGACACATAAACAAAATCAGAGAGAAAAGTAATAAAATTCTCAAATGGCCTCCAATAAAAGGTAATAAAATTCCAGGAAAATGCCTATATACCCAAACAGTTTGAAATAAATAATATACAGTATTTTAACAGAGAGCTCAGCTGTTACACTGTCACCTCTTTTATGACAGTGCTGTATCTTAAATCAAAGTCTTTAGTGTCACAAAACACTAAACTGAGGAAAGACAAGGATGCCAAATCAAGGACAGTGGACAGATCTGAGTCAGCACCTTTAGTGTGCCAGCAATTCCACCATCCACGAGGGTAATATATTAGCAGCTCATTATGCATCCTGATATGGCTGCTGTAATTAAATACAGAAAACTTGCATTAAACACCGTCATTTAGATTTAAAGCACAAAATGCTGCAAAACTCCAAGTTAGCAGGGCACAATCCTGCAATAGCTGTGCTAGCAAACTTCTCCCAGTGCCAGCACTATGCTCCCAGGAACCCTAACAGGGATGGCACACTTCTGGCATGGGAAGACAAAGGTATGGAAATCCAGGAAACAGGCACAGCCTGAAACCAAGCAGCACAAAGGCACTTGGTGTTGCACTGTGCTTGGCCAGGGGCAGAAGAAGGACACAGAAGTGACCTGTTCCCCCCAGTGGAAGGAAACTGGAAATTTGTGCTGGCACAGTGTCCGTTACCAGCTTTTTCTGACTAGTGTCAAAACTCTCCTGAAATATCTTTTGATTTAAGTAATTTTTAACAGTAAACACCTCACTGGTCTAACACCAGGAAACCCTCTGGAGACTGAGGAAAAGTACAGGCTGACAGGCAGGCAATCCCTTCTTCCCATTTTCACCCTGGATGGTCACAAAACATTTGCAACAGATTGAAAAAGAAGAGGTTATTTACAATAAATCTCCTAAAAATATAGAAAAAAAATATAGACGAGAAAAAACACCCTTTTAACTTCTTGTTTTTCTTTCAAGTTTTCCTAGTAATTTTTTTCCTACCCTCCTTTTTCTTACAAGGGAAAGAGAAACCTGGAGACCTGTTTAAGCACTGAATCTGAAAACAAAACCTCACGTGACCAGCCAGCTTTTAATATAATTACTGGTCCACAAACCACAGCCTGGGAGCCGCCAGCTTAGAGGATAATTAAATACTGCACTAAAAAATGAAAACACTTATGCATGGCAGTACTAGGACACAGGTAATCCATATGGGAAGAGCATATGGGGAAGATGTGCATACTCAACCTTGACTATTAATCCAAACAACTGGGATTCAGTTGTCAAGTCCAGAAATTGTGTTCAAGGTTACAACCAGAACCAACTAGTTCAGTTTCCCAGCCCCAGTTCCCTTCACTGGCAGATCTGCCCAGGCACAGCCCACCCTGGGTCACTAGTGCAGGTCCCCACTGTCTCTAACAGGGGAGTGAGCATTATGCACTACTTCTCCACCCTGCCCCATCACCCAGCAGACACAGGGAGCTGGGAAAACGCAGGGGAGGCAGTGGGATTTACCAGGCAAGTTCCTCTGCAAAGCCCCAGGGACACACCAACAGGCCACCAACCCACCTGTGACTTGTCCCTGCTGATGACAAAGGCCAAATCCTCCAACCAACACGTGATTTCAACTCCCTGTGCAGTCTGCCAAAGCCAAACCAATGCCATGGAATCATAAAGGTTGGAAAAGACCTCCCAGGTCAAGACCACCGTTTGACCATTCTGGGATGGTGACTCCACCGTTTCCCTGGGCAGCCCATTCAGTGCTTGACCACTCTTCCAAAGCAGAAATTTTTCCTAAAATCCAACCTGAATCATCCCCTGGCACCACTTGAGGCCAGCTCCTCTTGGCCAAAGGACACAGCATGAGGGTCACCCACACCACGCAAGGGTGAGAGGTGAGGAACAACAACCAGGGTGATGGATTTACAGAATCATTTAGCTGGGAAAGTCCTCTGAGTTCATCAAGTCCAACCTTCAACTGATCATCACCTTGTGAACCAGATCATGGCACTCAGTGCCACGTCCATTCTTTCTCTAAACACCTCCAGGGATGGCGACTCCACCACCTCCCTGGGCAGCCCATTCCAGTGTTTAATCATCCTTTCTGGGAAGAAATTATTCCTGATGTCCAACCTGAACCTCCCCTGGCACAGCTTGAGGCCATTTTCTCTTGTCCTGTCCCTTGTTCCCAGAGAAGGTCCCCCCTGAGCAGCCCCCCCAGCTTCCTCCCCATAGGACATGTACTCCAGACCCTTCCCCAAGTCTGTTCCCCTCTCGGGACTTGCTGCAGCACCTCAATGTCCTTCTGTGGCAGTTTTGACCTAGTGTCCACCTAGGACACCTTGAATCAAGAAGCCTGAAACTGAACTCAGAATTTGAGGTGCAGCCTCGCCAGTGCCAAGCACAGGGTGGCAACCACTGCCTGGGTCCTGCTGGCCACACCACTGCTGATACAGGCCAGGATGCCCTTGGTCTTTTTGGCCACCTGGGCACAACCAGCATCCCCAGGTCCTTTCCCACTGGGACACTTCCCAACCGCTCTTCCCCCAGTCCCTACCAGTCTCCATCCCACAGGGCTCCATCCAGTTGGGCCCTGTCCCTCGAGCCCCCATCCCACGGGGCTCCATTCCGTCAGGATCTATCCCACCAGGTCCCATCCCGCAGGGCTCCATCCCCCGGACCAGGATCCCAGCGGGATCCATCCTGTCAGGCTCCATCCCATCAGGATCCATCTCACTGGGCCCCATCCCTCCAGCTCCATCCCACCAGCCCCATCCCGTCGTGATCCATCCCCCGGAGCTCCATCTCAGAGGGATCCATCCCATCGGGATTCATCCCACTGGGTCCCATCCCTCGAGCTCCATCCCACCAGGCTCCATCCAGGCGGGATCCATCCCATTGGGGCCTCATCCCACCGGGATCCATCCCCCAGAGCTCCACCCCAGGGATATCCATCCCACTGGGCCCCATCCTTCAAGATCCATCCCGTCGGGATCCATCCCACCGGGCTCCATCTTGTCCGTTTCTCTCCCACTGGGCCCCATCCCTTGAGCTCCATCCCATCGGGATCTATCCCATGGGGCTCCATCCTACGGGGATGCATCCTCCGGAGCTCCATCCCAGGGGGATCCATCCCGTCGGGGTCCATCCCACTGGGCCACATCCCTCAAGCCCCCATCACTCCGGGATCCATCCCTCGACCTCCATCCCATCGGGATCCATCCCACTGGGCCCCATCCCACCGTGCTCCATCCCAGGGGAATCCATTCCTTTGGGATCCACCTCTCGAGCCCGATCCCACGGAGCTCCATCCCGTCGGGATCCATCCCATGGAGCTCCATCCCACTGGGCCCCATCCCACCGTGCTCCATCCCAGGGGAATCCATTCCTTTGGGATCCACCTCTCGAGCCCGATCCCACGGAGCTCCATCCCGTCGGGATCCATCCCATGGAGCTCCATCCCACTGGGCCCCATCCCACCGGCCTCCATCCCACAGAGCCCCATCCCACCCGGCCCCATCCCGTC
>VXAU01006167.1:196661-210611 GCA_013399695.1 Formicarius rufipectus
ATGGCGGCCCGCGCCCGCCCCGGTCCGCCCGCCACACCGGCCCCCCAAGCCGCGCCTCGGTACGCGCCGCGGAGAGACCGCGGGAAACGCGCGCCGCGCACACGGCGTTCCGGGTTGGAGCGGTGGGGAGAGGAGGGGGGTGTCGGCGAGAGGCGATATGTCGTGAGGTGCTGGGGGTGTTTAAGGGTGGGAGGGAGCTCTGGTGCGGTGGAGTAGAAGTGATTTCAGTACTGAACCGTGTGCCTGCGCTTGTAGCGAGGGTGAACGCACCACGGCCCTACACAGCCCTTTCCAAAGACTAACAGCCCTTTCCAAGGACGGAGAGCCCTTTGCAAGGACTAACAGCCATTTCCAATGACTGACAGCCCTTTCCAAGGACTAACAGCCATTTCCAAGGACGGACACCCCTTTCCAATGACTGACAGCCTTTTCCAGTGACTGACAGCCTTTTCCAGTGACTGATAGCCACTTCCAATGACTGACAACCCTTTCCATAAAACACAAACTAACTGACAAACAAAAAACACCCAAAAAACCATTCTTAATTTCCAATCTAAACCTCCCATGGTGCAACTTGAGGCCACTTCCTCTCGTCCTGTTGCCTGGGAGAACAGGTTGACACTCAGCTCACTACACCCTCCTACCAGGGGGTTGCAGAGAGTGGAAAAGTCCCCCCCGAGCCTCCTTTTCTCCAGGCTGAGCCCACCCCAGCTCCCTGAGCTGCTCCTCACCACACTGGGTGCTCCAGACCCTTCCCCAACTCCACTGCCCTTCTCTGGACTCGTTTCAGCTCCTCAATGTTGTGGGGGTCCCAAAATTGACCCGAGTATTCAAGGTAGCTCATCAGTGCCCAGCACATGGACAGTCACTTCCCTGGCACTGCTGGCCACGCTTCGGCTGGTACAAGCCAAATCCCAGAATCACAGGGTGTTAAAGGGGTTGGAATGGAACTTAAAGCTTCTGTATTCCCAACCAGCGACACCTCCCATGTTGTTCCAGCCTAGCTTTGAGCACTACCAGAGTTGGGGCACCCACAACCTCCTTGGGCAACCTGATACAGCGTCTCACCACCCTCACAGTAAAGAATGCCTTCCTAATATCTAAAGTAAATTTCCCATCTTTCCATTTGTACCCATTCCCCCTTATCCTATCGCTACAGCTCCTGATGCAGAGTCCCTCTTCGGCTTCCCTGTAGTCCTTTCAGACGCTGCAAGGTGCTGTGAGGTCTCTACACAACCTTTTCTCCAGGCTGAACACCCTCAGCTCTCCCAGCCTGTCTCCATAGGGGAGATGTTTCAGGCTCCTTGTCAACTTCATGGCTCTTCTCTGGACTTTTCTTAAGCACTTCCATGGCCTTCTTATCATGGGGACGCCAGAACGGGGCGCAGCATTTCGGGTGGGGTCTCATCAGAGCAGAGCATTTCTTCTCCTTCTCCTCTTCTTCTTCCTCCTCCTCCTCCTGCGGCCGCTGGAGGGCACTCGCGGGCCGCTCCGGGACGGTCCCGGTGGGATCGGGGCGGTGGATGCCGGGGATAGCAGGGATGCTCCCGGGACACAATACCGGGCATAGCAGGGATAGTCCCGGGATAGGTGCCGGGGACAGCCGGGATGCTCCCAGGACACAGTACCGGGCATAGCAGGGATGCTCCCGGGATACGCTGCCCGGTATAGCAGGCATGCACCTGGGACTCAATGCCCAGGGACAGCCGGGATGCTCCCGGGACACAATACTGGGGACAGCCGGGATGCTCCCGGGACTCAATGCCGGGCATAGCAGGGATGCTCCCGGGATACGGTGCCGGGGACAGCCGGGATGCTCCTGGGACATGATGCACTGAAGGGACAAAGGGTGTCCTGTGAGCACGTCTGTGGCCTCCAGAGGTCCCTTGCCTGTGCAGCGTGGAATGATGGTTTGAACTGGGAAGAGGGAGAAGCAACTTGGCTCTGCCACTTGCAAATAAATAATATATCTATATCTATCTATATCTATATGACTGATTAACACCCAGCCTCATAAACAGACTGCAATATTTATAGCAAACTCATCCTCCTGCTGCTCCCCACCACAAGCCATTCAGCTCCATCCAGCTGGTCTTGTCACCCTGACCAGCCCTGCTCGCCATGGGGAAGCCCGGTCCGAGCCCACTGGCGTTGAGCAGCCAGCTGGGCAGGCTGGCAGGGTGAAATCCACTTTGAATAGCTTGGAAAAAGTCCTCACAGGGAATGAAGTGGAGCACACATCCTCCACACGCTCCCCACCACATCTCTGTGGTGAGAGAAGCCTGACTGCCTTGCTGGATCACTTCTCTAGAGCACTTACAGCTCCTACCAGCTCTCTCTCTCTCACTTTTTCCTTGCCTTAATATTTTTTTTCTTTTAAAGAGTGACTTCACCAAGGACCTGATCCTTCCTCCCACCCCCTCACTTCAGCAGGCGTGGGAGCAGGTTTGATGCAAGGCACCTGTGGAGGTTTTAGGAGCCTGGCACAGAAACACTGAGGATGGGGATGCTGGGCTCAGACACACTGCAGCTGCTCTGTGGGATGATGTTGATGTAATTGTTTGTCCCCAGCATCCTGGGAGAGAGCAGGATGGGGGCTTGGGGGACACCAGCGCCGATGCTGCTGTGCTGAATGCACCATCCACCCCCTGCAAACTGGGGGGCACCCAGTAATCCCAGTTAGATCTGGGCCAAATTCAGCCCATTTTCCCAGCCACGGGCTGTAGAGTACACAAAACCAGAAGCATTAAGGCACCAAGCCTTAAAGAAAGTCATGCAGGATCCTTGCATGAGCTTTGTGTGTGAGTCAGCCCCAGGTCCCACACTGGAATCACAGAGACACAATAACAGGCTGCAGCCAGCAGGGCCAAGCAGGGAAAAAATATCCCTGCATAATTATCATATCCATCTTGCCAGTCAGCCTGGAGACCTGTCATTGTCCCTGTGCAGAGGGCAGAGGCCAGTGCACACACCAAACCTTGGCCAGCCTGAGAGCAACATCTAAAGGGATCCCTGTGAACTAAGCTGTTTCGGGTTTTTTTTCCACAACAAAAGGAGAAAGAGGTAGTTAAGAATGGATTTGTTTGTAGTCCTATGTTTTCCTGTGGGATATACCTGTCTTTGAAGGAAGAGCAGTCTGGGGATGCATATGCCTTCTGAGGTTGAGAGGTACAGGGGGCAGGGGGAACCCAGGCACACTCCCCTCCTGTGGCACAACCCCCAGCATGCCCTAACCCAATACATGTCACCTCTGCTTCATGCAGAGCTTCTCCTCTGGTTAATAAATACCCCCTCCTGTCTCCAGAGCTCCTCCAGTCTACCTATTGCATATATTCTCTTCTGGCTGCTCTCATTTTCTTCATCTCACTCATCACATCTTGGGAGATTTGTCCTTTGCACCCATGTCCCAGGGGAGAACCCTCCTTCTCATCATGCTTCCCCACCATCCTCAAGAAAAGGCATGGGAGAGAGTGAGAGGTTCCCACTCCTGACTGAGCCTTTGCCTTTGCCAGATGTCCCTGTGGTATTCCACCAGGCCCCCTGAAAGCTGAGGACCCCCAGGCTTTGCCTGCTGATGGAAGCTGAAGCTGTGTGGATGGCAGCTGCCTGCCATTTCTTGGCCGGACATGAGTTGAATGGCCGAGAACTTTTCCCCTGGCCCCCAAGATCACAAATTCCTCGCTGTGAAAACCCAAGCTGCACTGCCAGTTTATGGCAGGCAGTACTCCAGGCAATGCTTCAGGCTCCATGTTTTACACCACCTTGTCATCTGTTCTGCTGCCGCCTTCTGTATCTATTTTGAATCCTGCACCCAGAAAGTCCTTTCTCTGCTCCAGTGGCTCCCCAAATCCCGCATCCCCCATTCAGAAAGCAGACCCCAGAGCACAGTCCCTCCCTGCATTAAGCAGAACTACCCTCCTTCTCTGCCTGGGACACAGCAGGAGGGAGGGCTTGCATGGGGCTCAGGCTGGTCAAACAGGGATGGGGTGGTGTTTGCCTGTCTCAAGCTGTGATTTCCGTCTGGAACACGGATTTTTAACATGTATTGCTACACGTCACAGCACCTGGCTCGCCTTCACCCTTGCCGTGTGAGGGGGAGAAGGGGTGACGACCACCGACCACTGTCCTTCTCCTCTGCACTCTTGTTGTTTTAGCAAAGAGATAGAAAAACCCTGCTTGTTTTTCACTCTGTGTCTCCCCTCTCAGCAAGGCACAGTAAATGCATGTCCCGCTTGGTGTTTTTGGGAATCAATAACTGCCTTAGCAGCCAGGAGCCCACCCTGTGGCTGCGAGAGGTGTGCTTCACTGTCCCTGACAAGGGACGTGATTTCCATGAAATGGAAATGGAGTCACAGGCAACAGGAAACCAAAATTCAATACTGGCCAGGGAAGAAGCTAAACAAAGGACTGAGGTCTCTGCCCTGGCACCAGCAAAGTCTCCCTTGCAAGCATCACCTCCGTGGAGTTTGGCTCTGTTGCACATTTTACCTGCATTTGTTACAGCAGCAGGGCCATTTGTTTGTGTATAATAAAGGGAGTCTGGGAGAAAAATGTGTAATTAGCACATCCATCATATAGGTTTTTTCAGATATCAATAAAACATCAATTCCCTCCTCCCATAAATTCCCGCGCTGCGCTGAATACAAATCAGTATCCACGATGGAAAAGTAATGCATAACTCCCCTCAGAAGTGCATAAATCTCCCCTCTCCAGGCATATCATTAAACCTCCTAAACACTGATGGAAAAACTCCTCTGGCAGGTGCTGAGTGCTGCTCCCCAAGTGTGCCTGAAACCTTGCTGGGCTGACAGGAGCAGCAGCAGTGTGGTTGCAACACAGAGACTGACCAGCGGTTCAAAGGCTACAACGAGAGTTATGCAAGTAGTGGATCTTTCCGTGGAGAGAGATATCTCAGCACTGAGTCTTTTTGGTTTGGGGCAGTCAGATGGAATGTTGAATTTATTCGGGTTTCCAAATTAAACCAAAAAATGTAAGGAGCTTCAGTTTGGTTGATCTAGTGTTTTGCTTGGTGAGTAACAAACTCAGAAACTTTAGTTTTGTTTCATTTTACTGAGCCTTCTGCTTCATCCATCCTCTTTCCCATCTTTTTTTAGTCAGAAAAGTCTGGTTGTTTAGCCTGCAGAAAAAAGAGGCTCAGGGGAAACCTTATCACTCTCTACAACTACCTGAAAGAAGGTTGCCGTGAGGTGGGTGTCAGTCTCTTGTCCCAGGTAACAAGTGACAGGATGAGAGGAGATGTCCTCAGCTTGCACCAGGAGAGGTTTAGATTGGCTATTGGGAAAAATTTCTTCGTGGAAAGCATTGCCAAGCCCTGGAACAGGCTGTTCAGGGAAGTGGACATGGAATAACCACACCAGAGCCCTTAGTTTTGAAACAAATCCCATGGTGTAATTCATGGAAAATAACTAAACAAAAAATAACTTCTTTTGGTTGTTTGTTTGTGTTTGTTTGGGGTTTTTTTCCACCTAAGATAATTAGGAAATTTAGCTCAGTTTTGGATGTTTCAGTTCCCCTGAAACTGTTTGAAGAAGACAGAGCTGAGGTGTTCAACAGCAAAGCCTGACTGATGTTGGGCTGCTGCAGGGCTGCCACCTCCACACTCCCCTGTCTCTTGTCAGCCCCTCCTCATCTCACATCAAGTAATGGCTCTGTCACTTCAAGACCACAGATGTCTCTCATTTTCCTCTTCCTCTCCCCCAGGCAAGGTTCTCTGCATCCCTCTGGTACCTGTCTCCAAATCCCCTTGGAACTCCCTGGCTGCTGTAGCTGATGGCACTGCAGTGCTGACCTGCCTGGCACACACCAAGTATCTCACAGGCAGGAGATCTAAACTGTGGTGTTAGAAAGAGGTGCCCAGCACTGACCCTCCTGGGATGCTGCCCTCACCTGCACCCCACCTTTGACTTACCTGGGGCCACCAGCAGCGTTTCTCCCTGGTGAGCACTTGCATCTGCTCTCTGTCCCTGCACAGCCCCTGGATAATCCCCTGTCCTGCCCATGGAGATCCAACAGCAGCTGTTGAGATGAGCTCTCCTTACTAGGGAGCATCCTACATCCCTCCCCAAACCCTCCTTACCGGGGGTTACTCCCTGTTCAACATTTTCCCCTGAAATCCTCCCTGAGCACTGCCTGTGGGTGATGAGGTCCACAGGAGCAGGGATGCAGCTCTGGAAAAGCTGCTTCTGGTGCTGGCTCTGCTCTCCCCCAGCGCAGAGCGATGGCAGGGAGCGCCTGTAATTGCAGCTGTCAGCAGTAACAATCACTTCGCTGCTGTTATAAATGGCTTCAGGCTGACTTTTACTTACAGATTTCCCCCCACGTGATGATACAAGGAAAAACCTGCACCACAGAAAAGCAATTGCACCTTCCAGCAATGTGGAGGGAGATTTATGGCTTGTTTGGGCTATGAAATAGAGCGGGGAGGGCTCAGGCTGTGGGTCGGCGTGCCCTGATGGGTCAGGTTGGGGTGGTTCAGAGGAGAGGGACACTCGACACCCCCCCAACACTCCCCCTGCCGGGGTTGAGCCCCGGTGTTAGAGCCCCTGCCTTTTTGGTGGTCCCTGTTAGCAAGAAAAGGGTTTTGCAGCAATTCCTGCCAGTCACGGTGTTGTCTGGAACCAGAGAGGATCTGCAGGCGATGGGGATCTTAGGCTGTGAGGGTGACCCTCACCAGGTCTACTGGGATTGCTTGGAGGCACTGAGAAATGATGGGGAGAGGTTCCACATACATGAGGTTTGCAGCAAAAGGACTAGTTTCTACCGTGAGGATAAAGTCAGGCTGTGTCTGGTCCATAAACACTCTGCTCCCAGCAGCTGTCTGGAGAATGGAGTGCCCAGCATGGACTCAGCCCATGGTTGGGCTGGGAACCCAGCTGCTGTGCTGCCTCTCACTCTCTGTCCCAGTGGCACAAGGACCTTTGGGACACGTGCCCCCTTGCTTTAAGTGATTCTTACCAATCTGACATCTCTCTTGAGGCTGCAGGACCTGGAGCTGTGTGTTACAGCACCTCTGGATGGTTCACACTCAGCCCTGATGCATGAGGGAGTGGGGTAGATTCCTTCTCCAGGCCAAACAAGACTCCATGGAGGAACAACCTAACCTAATGCAGTCCCAGGAGAAGACTAAACAGACTCACTTCGTACAGAGTCCGTCCCCTGCAAACCCCGGGGACATCAGCAGGGGTTGACCACCCCAAGGATGCTCAAGATGTAGGACTTGAACCAGGAAGGGTCAAGCCAGATTTGCCAGGAGCAGCTATTCTTTTCCTAGAACCATAAAATCATTAAGGTTGTAAAAGCCCTCTAATATCATTGAGTCCAGACAATAATCAAGCACTTCCGTATTTACTACTAAACTATATCCTTAAGCACCACATCCACATGGGTTTTTTAACACTTTTAGGGACCTTGATTCTACCACTGCCATGCCCAGCCTGTACCAGTGCTTGACCACCTTTTCTGTGAACAGGTTTTTACTCATACCCAATCTTAACCTCCTCTGGTTAACCTTGAGGCCATTTCCTCCGGTCCTGTCACTTGTTACCTGGAAGAAGTGGTTACAACCTCCTGGCATGGCCTTTGCAGAAAGGAAGCCTGTGGCCTTTGGTGCACTTTGATAAGTTTCAGAGGTTGTTAAGAAAACCCATAAAGCTATGTCAGGATTTTCAAAAACTCTAGGAATTCCAGTCAGCTTTAGAGGGCTCTGCCGTGGCTATTACCACACATCTCAAGCTTGCTGGCACTCAGCTTTTTGTTGCTATTACAGACATGCTGGGTAAGGGATACAGGTTGAGTGCAGAGAATTGCAGTGCCACGTCCTCCAGCGTGTGGTTACGCCAGCACACGGTGTCATACATGGGCACGGGCTGCTCCTCCCAGCAACACCACTTCCCAAACACAAAGCATCTTTGCACCAGCACCAAGGCATGACCCCAGCAATTGTCCACCTGCAGTGCAGGGATGGCACAGAAAAGGGGGTTTCCCCAGTCTTTATTGTGCTTGTGGCAGCTTGGAGCCTGCAGCATCCATGCACCGAGACGTGCTGATACCTTGTTTTTCTGACACTGCCTGCTGTGTCTCCAGCCTTGGCTGTGTGAGCTGGCAGCAGCAGCTACAGGACACTGTTTCTTGCCCCAGGTCACCTCCCTTCCTGCTGTTTGATGGGCACTGCCCCTCTTCCTTCATCCTCTTTGCGTGGTGTATCCCCCTGGGAAGGGGCCAGCAGCCAGGATGGTGTATTTAACAAGGCAAGTGAGGTTGGGGTAAACAGGTCGGGAACAGTCTCAAGGCCATCTGGCACTTTACCAGCTCGTGTACCCTGGAAAACATCTCAAAGGGATAATAGTCCATCCTGCCCCAGGGCACGGCGGGGCAATGCTATGGACATGGTGAGGTGCTGTGGGGACAGTCTCCCTTCAGCTATAGAAGAGGGATACAGCAGTGGGGCAGCCATATGGCTGGATCAGGGGGGTTGGAGGCACCTCCCCAGCTCTCCTGGAAGCAGCCCAGGCAGCTCCAAGGCTCAGAGGAAGCAGCTCTTTTTTCTTCTCTAATTTTAGACCTTTTTGGGGTGTTCAGTTTTCTTAACCACTGGTCAGATGCTGTCTTCTCGCACAAAGCAAGCGTGCATAAATTAAACCAGACACATATATATGGATTGGAAACCATCCAGGAGCAATCACTTACATGTCAGTGAAGGGCGTGAAACCCCCCATCTGCTCCCTGTTTAAGGCAGCACAGTGAGTCCCCAGCCCAGCCACCACCAGCACAACTCTCTGGGGCTCATCCCTCCACCATCCTGGGGTTGCTGCTCCCCTGAAGCCACTCAGCAGGGACATATTGCCTTAAAGCATCTGGGCAGATGGGTTGTTTTGTGTTCCCTGTCTGGGTTTCCAGGCAGGACAACGCTGTGAACTCAGGCAAAGCAGAGGGGACACGTGTGAGCCGTGAGGAGCTGCTCCTGACCATGCATGCGTCGGTCGTGAGTCATCCCGGGAAAGGTCATCCTGCACGGGGACAGCCCTGCTGCCACCACAGAGCAGCCTCATGGCAAAGGGGAACTGCTTTTTGCTCCATGCTTCTGCATCCCTAAGTGTTTCAGCAGCAATCAAACCTCTACATGTGAGCTTGCAGTGCGGGGTGCGTTGTTGTCATCCGGTGCTGGGATTTTGAACATCAGGCACGTGGAAGCTGGATGAGCTAAGAATGGGAAAAATCCTGACCTGGGGAATGCAGGGGAGATATGCATAAGCCTGGCAAGGCACGGTCATCCCACCAGACCCACATCCCCGTGAGCTAGTGCTGTGTTCAGGGCTGCCCCTTCCCTGAGGATGGCTGTTGGGAATCTTGGTTCCTAAATCCACCTCTGTGATGGGCTCAAGTCCCAACAGATCAAATTCAGCTGGTGGGTAAAGTGACTCCATTGCAGCCAAGGAGGAGGGAAGCACAGGGAAGATCCCATCCTGAAAATAGCTTCCTCTTACCCTGCTTGGGAAAGCTGTGAGAGGGGATGGCTGTTGGGACAGTGTTTGGAAGAGTATGGACTGGTACTAACATCCCTGCAACTAGAGTCAGATCCATTTAGTGCATTATTATGTCCTGGAAACCACTGCTTCTCCTGGCTTAAAAAAACCTGCTTCAGTCAGTTCTGGATATATAAACACCCTGACAACTCCCAGAGGATTGGGCTGTGCCACTGCCGATCTGACCTCACTCACTGCCTCTCCCGTGGGGTCTGGGACCCCTCTGGCTCCTGATGCTCATCATCACACCCTCATCCTCCATCTGTACCAGGGCGGGAGGGGAAATATGTGAGAAATCAATAGCTCCAGCTCAGGCTGCTGGAGGATTTGTGCATTTTTGCACTGCTGTCTCTGGGAAATCTGATATATTGACCGCATTTCTCAAGACCACTATTGATGGAGCCCATAATGGGAGGGTTTGGGGTTAGTTGGACAATGCCCAGAGTGTCTGAAACCCAGGGCTGATGCTTTATTGATCCTGGAAGTTGGGGCAACATCTCTTGATGTGATTTACTAAATTCCCTCATCATTCCACAGTGTGCTCACCCAAGGCTGTTTTTGCTTCTGTATTTATTCCATACCTTTCTTTCCAAGCAGTAGCAGTGAAGCCCCTGGTCTTCCCCCTGGAGAAGGAATTACCACATGGGCAGGGCAGGGCAGTGAAGGACCCAGAAAGCTGCTGTTACCTCACACAGTGCCCCTGCTGCCTCTGCACTGAGGTCAGGGCATGCTGCTGTTCCCAAACCCCTGATCTTGAGTGTTATTTCTTCTGGTTTCAATGGAGAGGAGATGAATTTATCTTCCCAAATCCTCCCCATGTTGACCCACTCTCACAGTCCACATCCTGCTCTGGTCATGGGGCCAGGGAAGGGTGTGTTGCTAACATATCTCCTGCTGTGCCAAATAAAGCCCCTAAATATCCAGGCTTCTAACAATCCAACTGCCTGAGGAAGAGGTGGGAGGAGAGGTGTGGGAATGGTTGTCCATGGCTATCCTCCTTTGTCTCCTGATATGGAAAGCTCTCCTCTTTATGATTTTATGAATGCCAGTAAAGAAATTTTTTCCTCCACAAGACACTTTTTTAAGAGCTTTATTTGAAGACTCTTTTCCCCCAGCGATGCAGGAGGTTGAAAAGTATAATTATATATTTTAAAAAAACCCACCATACTATTTATAAATTATTCTATACGCGCCCAACAAAGCAAGTGCCAGACTGCACTGGCGGAAAGCCCACTCCAGCTTCTCCTTGCTTGGTTTAAAAATGCAAATAACATTGCTTCTATGATTTTTTTTCCTAACTACAACAGCACGGGGGAAATCACAATGCAAACTCTTTCTTGGAAAAAAGAGAGATGAGGAAAATGTGGCAGCCTGGTGCAAATGAGGTATGGGGATTGGGATCTAGACCTGAGGTATGGGGACTGGGATCCAGACCCAAGACCAGGATTGGCTGGGATCAGCATTCCTCCTTGGCATTGCCAGTATTCTCCCTTCCTGCCCTCTGCCCTACCATGGACGGCAGGCATCAGAGGCAGATAGTGGTGGCCTTTTCTCTTCCGTTTAAGGCTTCTTCTGCCCTCTCTCCTTTCCTACCTTCCTCCCCAATCCTGGATTTGCAGAGAGGGGAGTTTTGAAATCTTTGGAGGAGTCAGAAAGCCCAGAGTCCCAGCAGAGCAGTGAAATACTATGATGCTAAGTGTGGTCCCAAAGGGTGTCTGATGACGGGAGGCAGGGATTTGCCAATCAGATATTTAAATGGAGCTGTTGTTACAGGGCAATGGTGAGTAAGAAAGAGCCTAGACTCTCTTCTGCCTCCTCTGCTATTGTCTGTGTTTAACACCAATAAATAATATTTATTAGTATAAAATAAATAAAGGGAAGGGGGAATTGCTCATCATTTTCCATCATGGAATTCGCAAGCTGTCATATCAGAAGATATTATCTTACTATACATCCTAGGATGTATTTCAGACGGTGCATCCAGCAAGCAATAAAGAGAATACTCATTTCTTAATCCCTCTTCCTCCCGCATGCTGCACGTTATCTCTGGGAGCCCAACAGCATCCAAAAGGTCGGGGCTGCAAAGCCCCAGCTCCCTTTGGAGCCGGTGCCCCAGATCGTGGCGGGAGCAGGCTCAGTCCCCGAGCGATGCTATCGGGCACACGCCTGCCAAGGTGATGCATCAAAAAGCTGCTGGTGGCCTGCGAAATGTAAGTCAAGCTGTGACACCGTGGCTGGCTCGTGCCGAGCCCAGCGCCGGACAGGTTGCTGACCGCGGGGTTTCGGATGAAGGGCACTAAAGCTCTGCTCATTAAAGGGTTTGCTGCGAACGTAATTAAGAGATGGTATCAGCGAGCGCCGCTGTCGCTGCCGGGGAAATCTCAGCCCTCGCAAATCACAGCTCCCCGGGCCTGCAACAGGACCCCCATAAATCCCTGCAGCAAACGAGCTCTGTGGGTGTCAGCGGGAGCGATGCTCCAGCAGCTGCTCCGGCGGCAGGGAAGGATGTTGTGGTGCCCAGGGACCACGGCCGGGATAGGATCGGCCCTGTGAAGAGGGGCAGAAGAGTAAAACTGTCATCTGAAGTAATGCCAAAGTTTGGGAGCCTTGAAGGAAACAGAAATTAATCCCAAATGCAGCAAATTCGCAAAGTCTGGGAATTGGGGAGGGGCAGGATTAGGGCCACTGAGAATCCTGGGGATAACTGAGCAGCAGCCTCCCTCCAAATGACTCCAGTTTGGCCTCTCACTCCGTAACACAGTGGGTACCGAACCAACCAGCCCCCAGTCCGTATGCCAGGGCAGCTGTGCAGGGTTTGCTCCAAGAGGTGCCCTGGGCTCCCTGCTCCCCTTCATCCAGCCCAGCTGTGCACAGCACTGTGATGGGCAGTACATGGGCAAAGGATGTGGAGATCATGCAGCTTGTGGAGAATTTTCCTTCCCCCCCCCGCTTCTTTTCCCCTCCTCCCTTTCCTTTGCACTTTCTCTTTCTTTCCCTCTTCTTCCAGGCTTTTATTTCCTGTCAGCCCAACATCTTACCTCCCTCAATTTCTACTCGTCTTTCTTTTGTTTTCTCCTACTCTTTTCCATCTCTATCCCTGCTGTCTTTACCCTGGTCCCTCCCCATCCCTTCATCTCTTTTCCCCCAAGAATACCACTGTCCCTCCCACATTTCACCACATATTCCCATTTCACCCCATCCCCATTCCCATTTCACCCACAACTGCAGTTCACCCCAACCCATTGTCATTCCCATCCCCATCCCTTTCCCATCTCATTCCAATCAAAATCCTACCCCCATCCCATTATATCCCCATCTCTGTCCTATCCCATTCTGATCCCCTTCCTGTCTCATCCTCATCTCTTTCCCATTTCATTTCCCACTCCCATTCCCACCCGTATCCCACCTCGATCTCCTCCGATGCCCAAGCCCGTTCTGTCCCATTCCATTCCTGCCTCCTTCCCGTATCATCCCCATCTTATTCCCATTTCCATCCCTCCCCAAACAACCCAATACTGCCCCTGGCACTGCCCCAGTGGTGCCACGGCGGAGCTGTCCCCCCGCGATCCGGGGGGTTGCAGGTGACATCTCCGCATCCCCAAACCCCCGCACCCCACCTGCCCTAAAGGCGTGCGGGACGCTCGAACCTCTAGGGGGCGCCATGGGGCGGGGAGAGGGGGACCCGCCCCCCTCCCAAGGGGGCATGGCCGAGGAAGGGCGTGGTAAAATGGGCGTGGCCGAACGCAGAGGCCCCACCCCAACCCGGCTGGGGCGTGACCGTGCTTGAGAGGGGGCGTGTCTTGGCGAGGAGGCCCCGCCCCCGGTGAGAGAGGGGGCGTGTCTGGGCTCAGGGGGCGTGTCCGGACGCAGAGACCACGCCCCTCAGTGAAGAAGAGGACCGCGTGCCTTTGGGATGAAGGGGGCGTGACTTGCCACAGAGGCTCCTCCCCCTACACTGAAGGGGCGTGTCACGGTGGCTTGGGGGCGTGTCCGTTCACGGAGGCCCCGCCCTGGTGGTGGGCGTGGTATTTCTGTGTCAGGGGGGCGTATCAAGGCTCAGAGGCCTCGCCCCCGATAGTGAAAAGGGGCGTAGCCTATCGTAGAGACCCCACCCCCGGAGGTGTAGGGGGCGTGTCTCGGCTCAGAGGCCCCCCCCCCGACGGTGAACGAGGCGTGTCCCTCGGCAGAGATCCCACCCCCCGATGGTGCAGGGGGTGTGTCTGGGCTCAGAGGCCCCTCCCCTCAGTGATGAAGAGGGCGTGTCCGTGCACGGAGGCTCCGCTCGGGCAGTGGGCGAGGCATTGCTGTGTCAGGGGGCGTGTCAAGGCTCAGAGGCCATTCCCCCGGCTGTGGAGGGGGCGAGTCTTGGATTCAGGGGGCGTGTCCAGGGATCAAGGGGCGTGTCCAG
>VXAU01006167.1:210780-265204 GCA_013399695.1 Formicarius rufipectus
CTGGTTCTGGTATCAGAAGGCGTGTCCGAGGAGTCAGGGGGCGTGTCCTGCCGCGGAGACCACGCCCCCTAGATGGGCGTTACTTTACAGTATAGGGGCGTGTCGAGACACAGAGGCTCCGCCCCAAAGGGGCGGTCCTACACAGACACCGCCCCTTCAGTGGGCGTGACCTTGTANCGCCCCCCACTACCGACGCCCGGTTGCAGTCAGGCGCCGCCGAGGCGGCTCTGCGGGCACGGAGTGAGCGCGGCCCCGGCCCGCCGGCAGGATGAAGTTCGCCGAGCACCTCGCGGCGCACATCACGCCGGAGTGGCGGAAGCAGTACATCCAATATGAGGTACGGCCCCGCTCCCGCCGAGCTCTGCGTGGACCGGGCTTGGGGCTCTCCGGTACCGGCGCGGTCCTATCCCTACCGGGGGTCCCCAGCCATGGAGGGGGAGGCGCGGGGGCTGTGTAGGGACCGGCGCTGGTCTCCGGTGTCTCCCCGGTGTCCGCGGGGTGGTCCTGCTCCCGCAGGGATGGGGGAAAGGCAGTGAGTGCCCGTGGCTGTGGTTCCGACTCTCCACACCCCTTGAGTGTCCGGGTAATTAGTTAGTTAATTGCCGCCGGTAACCTTTCGGCGGGGGACGCCCGGCGATGCTTCAGCAGCCCCGGCGGCGTAGGAGGGGTGACTTTGAGAGGCTCTCGGCCTCTCCCAAGGGCGATCCCGCCGGGATGAGCACATCCCAGCGCTCTGCCAGCCCTGCCGCGGGCCACAGGTACGGCTCGTGGCTCACCGGAGCCACCCAAAACCGGGCACCAAAACACCCCATCGACTCCCCTGAGCCACCCAAAACGGGGCACCAAACCCGCTCCCCTGAGCCTCCCTAAACCGGGCATCACACCCACTCCCCTGAGCCTCCCTAAACCGGGCATCACACCCACTCCCCTGAGCCTCCCTAAACCGGGCACCAGACTCCCATAAAACCCCTTGAGTGACCCAAAATGGGCCACCAAACCCACTCCCCTGAGCGACCCAAAACGGGGCACCAAACCCGTTTTCCTGAGCCTCCCCAAACCGGGCACCGAAACCTCTCATCGACTCCACTGAGCCTCCCAAAACGGGACACCAAACCCGCTTCCCTGAGCCTCCCAAAACCAGGCACCAAACCCCCCAATTAACTCCCCTGAGCCTCCCAAAATGGGGCACCAAAACCTCCCATCAACTCCCCTGGGCTTCCCGAAACCGGGCACCAAACCTCCCATACCCCCCATCAGCTCCCCCGAGTGACTCAAAACGAGGCACCAAAATCTCCCATCAACTCCCCTGAGCTTCCCAAAACCGGGCACCAAACGCCCATCAAGTCTTGTGTTATCATAATTTTTAAATAAGGCTTTGCATCTTGCCGTTTCACACTGGAATAGGGGCGTTTACGGGCACTGTTTACACCAAGTTCTTCTGCATTAATCGTGTATTATCTGTGGAATACAGCTTTTCAGGGTTTATCACCCAAGCCTGCTAAAGGTCAGGCTGATTGCTTCGTTTCAGATTTATCACACCGGTGCTTGGCTTGGGTTTAACTAGATGAAGCTGGAGGTGGTTATTTGTAGTAAAACCATTTGCTATTTCACCGTTAGCAGTAGAAGTGGCAGGTGCCGGCAATGCCGGTCTTTTCCACAAGTAATAATTAAATCTAGGCAACGGAAAGCTGATTATAGGAGAGCCGTGATCAGCAAAACTTCTTGACTGATGGACTCCGTTAAAACAACACAGCATTTGTTATTGTTTGAAGGCCTGTATTTTCTCCCTAGGACTGTAACAGCAGTTTGTTTATACTGCCCCTATTAATCTGTCTTCATTTGCAAGGAAAACCACATTTCGCTTAGCTTGCTTTGTTATAATGTCGAGCTTGAAAAGTTTATATCTGCCTTTTTCACTCTTCCTTTGTTTTCCTTTACCTGACTGCGGAGGAAGGGATGTTTAAATGAAAACTGCAGTTGGATTTGGCTTTACAGCAGTATTGGGATTTCTGAATTATATGGAGAACTAGATGGCCAAATAATGCATCAGTCTTTGAGGAGGAGGAAAGCCATTGTCTTGCTAAAATGAAGGATTAGCTTAGCTCTGCATCGTGTCTCTGATGCGTTATCCTTGTGAGAATTGTCTTCTGTTCCTGGAAACAGAAAACTTGGATATCTTGCTAAGAGAAAGGTTTGGAGGGGAAGGCAAGGGGGAAATAGAGGGACAGAAGATCTGGCTGCATGCTGAGCAGACAGATGTGGAGAGATAAGGAGACCCAGTGAACCACGACATCTTGATTAATGTGTGAACTGCTCATCGGCCACTGTTTTCATTATAGGAGGTTAATTTTCAGCTGTGTTAACTAGGGCAGTATTATTATGTCATTCTCCATTCCCTCATCCCAGTTTAAAATATAGTTTTCGGTAAAAGCTTCCTGTAAATTGTTACTCTCTCTAATCTCAAGTAATCTCCTCCTTGGACAGACAGCTTAATGTAGAGTGTAGGAAAACAAAAACCTCACCCTCCTTTTTAGTAATAACTTTCAAACTCTTTGTTTGCCTTGTTGCAGCTGGCTGGATGTGAGTCAGCCTGCTGCTCATGCATATTACAGTGATGGAATTATTTATTATTCAGTGACTGGTGGTCGTGTGGGTGCAGTATGTAAAAGCCCAGTGCTACCTCAGTTTACTTGCTGATTGTACTTGAGGCAAAAAGCATCCAGCCTTTCTTTGCACAAAAAAATTCCAAGTTGTTGATGAGCAAACGTGAGGTTAAAGGCTACTTTGTGTTACTTGTTTGTGATGCTGCTTACGGGATGCATCATGGTAACATTGTAAAAAATCATTTGTATATTTAGTAGCATTATAATGTTTCTTCATCTGACAATTTATATATTTTCCTGCTTAATTAAAACAATAATTACTGTTTCAAAGTGAGAGATTTTCTTGGGTAGGCTTTTAACTCTGAAAAGATTCTTCCTGTTTCCAGGGACTTCCCATGTAGTGTTCAAGATCACAGAATCATAGTATGGTTTGGGTTGAAAGGGACTTTACAGATCATCTCATTCCCCCCCCTGCCATGGGCAGGGGCACCTTCCACTATCCCAGGTTGCTCCAAGCCCTGTCCAACCTGACCTTGGACACTTTCAGGGATGAGGCAGCCACAGCTTCTCTGGGCAACTTGTGCCAGGGCCTGCCCACCCTCACAGGGAAGAATTTTTTCCTCATAAATCATCTTGCTCTCTTTCAGTTTGAAGCCATTCCCTGTGAAAGGACTAAGAGATGAGATAGTGCTTTCTTGAAGTAATTTCTGTATCATAAAGCTTACATGCCCTCATCTTACTTTTTCTACCCTGGTACTTTCAGTTATTTCCATTGGAGACCAGGTGATTTGTGCAGTCAGAGAGCCCCAGGGCATGGCAGGACCCAGGTAACTTGTGAAAGCCTTTGATGGGATGCACAGGGAGTGTGCCTGCAGGAAGCTTTGCCAGTCAGAGCAGGAGAGGGGTGAGATCTTTTGCTGATAATGTCAGGAAAAAAGAGTGAGACTGTTGGGCTTTCGATACCTAGAAATGTAGCTTCACTTTCAGGTCATCTTTGTCAACTGAGAGTCCTCATAGTTCTTACCATTAATGTAATCTTTCCCTCCAAAAATAGTTTGCTTGAGTATTGTAGGTGTGCTTGTAGGAAGCATGGAAGTTGCCCAGGCTTAGGGCAGGCACTTGGTCAGGGGAAGAACCTTACAAAGAGAAAAATCCATTAATTTTCTTTAAACAGGCAAAAAGAAGATATATTTTGATGTGTGGCTTAGATTCTCTTCCAGTGACCATTACTGTATATCTACTTTTTGAGAGAGAGCACTTGGCTTACAGAAGAGAGGAGAGATGACAAGGAATGCTATTCTGTTTCATCCAGCTTTCCCCATGACTGAGGCAATGTTAACATGCAGCTTTACCCAAACCTTGATTGATTTGATTTGACTTTCCGGTCCAAATTTCCATTCTATAAGTGCGTGAAAACATGCAGATTGGATGTGTCACATTTACTATGAAAAATCAATCCGTGACTGATGGTTCTGGAAGCCTAAGTCAGTGCAAATGATGGGGAGGGCTTTCATGTGAGGACCGGTGACAATAACATAATACACAATCCCAATGTAAAGGGACATTTTTCCTCTTGGAATACTGAGTGTCATTATGAGTGCCTGGAGGCAGTTGAGTTTAAAACAATGTATTGACAAATGCTTAATTTGTTGAAATGCTTCTTAATGATGTTAAATGCTAAATATACCAGAGTTTCAAACAACTTTGATCCTAATTTCAATGAGTGGCTTCCAAAAACTCCTTAATTGTTAAAAGTAATGCTTTAAGTTTCTGTACCTGCTGTTTTCTCTTGGCAAAGAGTGCAGCAGAGGGGGGCAGTGGTTTTGCATGTGTACTGAGGCACCTGGCAGTGTGGAGCAGGCAGATTCTCGCTGTGCAACAGGGCAGTGACCCATGGATGTGTCCTCACCCTGGCAGCAGCAGGGAAAAGGTTTCCACACCTTGTTTTAGGGGATCTATTTACTCCCATAAAGTGAAAAGCCTTTTCCTAGTGAGTTATCATTGTGGCATACACTGCTTCAGTGCACTTCTTGCCTTAAAACCTTAAGTTTTGGACCATTCATTTACCCTTCAGTTCCTTTGGTGTAAAGAAGAAAATGTGAAAACAAAATCCCATCTTTTTGTGTGAGACGACAAGATTCTCGTTTCCGTGTAGTCAGTGCTGAACACATCCAGGTGACTCTTAGATGAATTTCAGCTGATGCTTTTTAGCTGAGAATGTGCATGTAATGTTCATTTTTGGGTGCAGTGAATTTGTTGGGTTGCTAGTCCTCTGTTTATCCACAAACCCTGCTGATTTCCTTCACTCTCATGTCCATCCTTGGAGTGCTTTTACAAGGAGAATGTTGCTCCGTCTGTTCAGACTTCTAAATGTAAGTGTACATTTACATGTCCAGCTGATGGAACTCACTGGAGCTGTACAGTTGCCAGATGGCTGTTTTGTTGCAGTTCATCAGGCCTGAATTTGTTTATCTGCAGAAGTCTAGTGATATTTTTCATAGAAAAAGTGCAGAGCACCTTTGAAATCACAGCAACTGGGGAGGTGGAGAATCAGAACAGCTATTGCAGGTGCAAGGTTCATGGGATAGATGGGTGAAAGTGTGAGCAGGTGACCTCCTTTTCCTTTTAGGGAGACCCCAGGTTTTAAGTCCTTTTGCTGTAGGAGAAGAGAACCAGGTTGCTGAGTTTCAGGCATTTCTCTGAGACTCAACCTGCAGCAGGAAGTAGGTGGGGAAAAGGAAGCTGGTAGCTGAGGTTGCCTGCTTGCCTTCAGAACCTCTCTTCCAGAAACAGTCTTTTGGTTTTTGGGAAGTGGCCAATTCTGCTCGTCAAACCCGGCTTCATGATAGGCAGTTCACACCCAGGCTTGCCACCTCCTGACACAAATCTGTTGTGCTATTTCACTATTTGTCCTTCAGGCTGTTAGCTTAGAAAAGGTTTGAAAGGCTCCTTTAAGACAGCAGGGTTTTTTCTAGTGTTTTAAGGTTTTTGTCCTTGAATTTGTTCACTGTTAAGGCTTGATAATTGCATTTTAAAGTGTTTTCTTTCTGCCTTATTTTTTTTTGTTGTTTCCTCGTAGTAATTTACCCAAGCTCACTGTGGGTGTAAGGTGTATCACTAGCACAATTTAAAGCAAGGGAAGAACCTGTTTTGTGTAGTTTGAGGGCAGGAAGAGTAATTCTTAAATGCTTGAAGTTGACAGTGATGGATAACTTTTGCAAACAATCAGTTTTAAAATTCTGTAATTTAGTGGACTAAATACTTTAGGTGTGAAGGGGCAATGAGCCTTTCACTTTCAGGTTATTGGTTCACTTATGTAGGTCAGGAAAGCAGTAACAAAATCTGCTGCCCTGCAGCTGCCAGATTTGAATACGTCAGTCTGCATGGGGAGAGGTCTGTGGGATGACTGACACCTTCAACTTTCAAGATTGCTTAGTACAGGACCATCAGTGTTGTCCTTTTTAGCTTATTTTTCTTTTAAATCACTGATAAAACCAGAGGTAGGAATTACACTGAGTTTACCTCTGGGTGAGTTAAGAGATGGAGTTGTTACAACAGTGACTTTCAATTTGCTGTCTCCCTTGGTTTGTTTATCCTATGCCGTGTGGTTGTGGTTCATGGAAAAAGTTGCAAGGATGAGGAGTGGGATGGAAAAGGAGGAAGACTTTTTGACCACTTGATGTGAAGAGGCAGGTCATGTGCTGCTGACCAGTGAGTCATGGGGGAAAGGGACTGAAGTGGCCAGTGTTCCTGAGGAATTTTAGGAAAGCACCGAGGGTAGAGGAGAGCTGTGCTGCTGGAATGAGGAGGATCACTCAGTGGTGGCTTGGTTGGAAAAACAATTATGCAAGTGACCTTTGTTGAGACCTCTGTGGACTCAGGAGCCAGACCTTTAAGGGATGCCAGAGCTGCCGGTGTAACCAGCCACCTTGGATATCTGGTGATAAACAGACATGTCCTTTAGACCTTGTATTTACTTAACAGGATTGTAACCACTGTGTTACAACAGTGCTCAGTTTCCAGCTGCTGAGCTTGTGTTTTTTGCCTTGAGGGCATTGGGGTATTTGTCATTTAGGCTGGGAGGTTTTGACCTGGGGGACTATGACACACGAGATGGTAAAGGCAGAGGTGCAGGATTATAGAACTATGGGCTATGTTGGAAACCAGGCAGAAGAGATAGGAACTAAGAAGACCTGAATGACTTTTGTGTGTTAGATTTCTGTGGGCTCAAAAGTAAGGGAATAAGATTAGTTTTTGCAGTGGTGGAGAGTACTAAAGTGTACTATGTACATCAAGATATGTGTGTAAGCAAACAATTTTGGAGTAGGAATGGGTCCTTCCTGGTGACTTCTACTTCCAAAGTTATGGCTGAAGTTATTCATAGATTCCTAAAATGGTTTGGCTTGGAAAGGACCTTGAAGACAATATTATTCCTCCCCCCTGCCATGGGCAGGGTCATCTTCCACTAGACCAGGTTGCTCCAAACCCCATCCAGTTTGGCCTTGAACACTTTCAGGGATGGGGCAGCCACAGCTTCTCTGGGCAACCTGTGCCAGGGCCTGCCCACCCTCACAGTAAAGAATTTTTTTCCTCATATCTAATCTAACCCTGCCTTTTGTCAGTTTGAATCCATTCCCCTTGTCCTGACACTCCATGCCCTTGTGCAAAGTTCCCCTCCAGCCCTCTTGGAGCCCCTTTAGGCGCTGGAAAGGGCTCTAAGTTTTAATTGGAGCCTTCTCTTCTCCAGGCTGAGCACCCTTAGCTCTCCCAGCCTGTCTCCAGTGCAGAGGTGCTCCAGCCCCCTGATCATCACTGTGACCCTCTCTTGACTTGCTTAATTTCTTTAGCCCGTTAATCTGAATTCCGTTCATTTGATGTGAACAAGCAGATCTTTAATCTATGACTGGAATAATACCAGCACCTTAACAACATGTCTGGAAAGAGGAAGTCTAAAAAGGAGCTGCAAGTGATGAGGTTTCTGATGTGGTTCCTTCCTTTTTTCTGTCTCTGGTGACAGAAGGAGTTACTGCCAGGTTCGCTCTGTGTGGAGCTGTAGGATCCCCTTGTCTTCTGGACCTGCTGCCAGCACTGCTCATCTCTTGCACCATCAGTCTGAGTGTGGCTGACTGCTTGTTCTGCGGTCCCTGGGAGGCAGCCTCCAAAACCTGGTTAATAGTTCTGGCTGGTGTTAATGCTGTCCTTCAGTTCCCACCTCGAGAGAAGGCCATCACCATTAGTTCCCTAATCTCCTTCGTCGTGTTGTCTTCAGCTTTTAGGATGTATGTGTATTTCTGTGCTCCTATAGAACAGTGATAAGAAGTCCCTAAGGCTGCTTTTCCTTCATTTGCCTTGACAAGCTCCTTTGTGTCATGCAACACTTCAGGTTTTGTTGTTATTTCTTTGGGCTTTTGTAATGTAAAGCCTTTAATATCCTACCAATTGGGAAACATTTTTCCAAAGAAAGTTGTTGAAAGGTACATTTGGTATAAATTTTAGAGATTAGTAAGGTTAACATGCTTTAGACAAAGCAGTCAGTAAACATGAACTTGTTTCTTTTGTGAACAGAAATTACGTGTGATAGTGTTGACATCATGTACCAAAGCTTTCTCTGCCAGTCTAGGGGATAAAAGGGCTTTAATTGCTTTTGGTTTTAAACAGGTGTATCAAAGCAATATGATTTTTCTTTCCTTTTTAATACTAACTGTATTCCTTGTTCTCTCCCTCTCCATTGCAGGCTTTGAAAGAGATGCTATATGCTGCTGTGGACCAGGCTCCTTCTATAGAAGGTAAGCAAATTGTGACCCAGAATTGTGTTTTTCTTGGCATTGGGTGCTGGACACGTAGGCCTGCTACTTTTCTGTCCTCAGTCCTCCTAAATTGGTAAACTTAATATACTGATGAGCAAATGCCTGGCCTTTCACAGCCTGCATGCTATTTTTGATTGTTAGAACTCGTTGTCCTCTGTCTTTGGGACAATAAATGCCTTTGTATAGTTTGGGACTTCAACAGCTGGATTCCTCATGCTTATATAAGGGCATTCACTGGTGGAAGTACTTTCTTCATGGCTTGAGAATAGACCTTTGTTTTCCTGTGACAGCCAGCCATTCTGGGAGATAGCTATGCTAGAGATACACTGGTTCCTGGTTTGTTACTGGTGATTTGGGCTGGAGGAGTCTCATCCTTTCGTTCCGAGTCCTCCCTGAATGCAGTGCTGCTTCTCGTATGTGGACATGAATATATCTTCTTTGCATGTGTTTATTGCCATTGACTTCTCTACATTATTTTAGTACAGTGATTGGTTTTAAACTCACTGCTTTTGAATAGTTTGTTGAAAGAAGTGGTGATCTGTGCAAAATCGCAGCCCTTTCGTTTCTGTATCTTTTTGTTGTCTTTGAAGTACTGAAGAGTTCTTTACCTCTGTGTTCCTTCAGTCATTACTTTCTTGCCCTTCATGTGGATTTCCAACTGCTTTATAACCTCCTTACCTTTATTATTTTCACTTTGAATGCAATGCAGTGTTAATTTTACTAATCTCTTAATGTGACTCTGCTCTTCTGACATATTTATAGAGGAGAATTAAAACTGCTGCTCCTGGTGTAGTCAGTTGTCTAACATCAGTAATGCTGGTCACTCTTCAGTTTGCTTGTTAAGTACTCCTTGTGTTGATTAGAATTGGGAAATGAGGTGTGACAGTTAAAATAATGTGGGATTTTTTTTTTTATTAAACTCTACCTGCTCTTTGATTGGAATTTTAAAGCAAAAGCTGCAATAGTTAAAAGACTAAGAGGGTGTTTGTGGGATGAAACAGTGTGTCCTTATACTCTTCAGAGGTGCAATCCAAGCTGAAAACTTCGTGAAAACTTTCAGCACTAAGACAGGTATGATCTTCAGTTTTAACCTGACAGTTGCTCAGTGAAGCTCACCCTGATAATTTTGTTAAATCGATCATACTTTTCTCTGAAGTGACATCCTAGAACTGTGTTTTTAAAAGTTCTGGCCCTGGAATCCAAAATACATGTGTTATCTTTGGAAAACTTGCCAGCAGTACACTGGCAAAAGATGAAAATCTTGCTTTATTATTCTGAGGTGCAAAATTGATTAAAAATCACCCACAAACCTTTCTCCCCAGCAACATAAAGTCAGTCTTCTGTCTGAGAGGAACTGAAGTGTTCTCAGTCAAACTGACTATATTAACTTTGAAAGGCAACTTACTAATTTTATTGAAAATCCTGCATTATTTTTATTCAAGACTGGAGCAATTACAAGACTTCTTTTTTTTTCTTTTTCCCTCTCTTCTGTCCATTTGTTTATTATTGACAACGTGAGCAAATGGTGCCTGTGCTAATGAAGTTTTGTAGTCTGATGTTGGAATGTGACTTGTTTGGGATACTTAGGATTTTGGGGTGGACTTGAGCTGCCAATTGCAAAGTATTATAATTCAGCATTTTATTTTTTTTTTCAGTGCTTGTGATACAGTGGTGTTCTGTAATGTGCTGTGATATTTGTGTGTAAACATATTTGACAAAGCAAGAGAAGGTGAAGAATAAAATGGTAGAATATTGTATTGTGCTCTTATAAATGCTGTGAGAATTTTAACTTGTGCTTCTGCCTCTTTTGATGCTTTGAAAACCTCAACAAGAGGAAAGCAATGACTTAACAATTTTCATCAGTAGAACAATTTTCTGTTCCTTTTTAGGCAAGATTGGTTCTCTTCCTCTGTACTGTAGAGAAGAAAGTAACCCACACTGTTTTGGACCACACATATTTAACTCTGTGAACCTGACCCGCTCTTATGTGGAGAGCAGTTACACTAATTCCTTCACCTTTTGTGCTGGCAATGGATCAGGACCATTTCTCCATCCCTGTTGCTAACATCCTTCTCCTTTAAGCCTTTCTGCCCTTGTTCATGGAAGCTTTAGACCAGGTTTGGTGTGAGACTATGCTTGAACTGTGCCCAAAGCACAGCTCGAGGCAGAGGAGATGGAGCAAGTTCTTTGTACTTTGAGAGAGAATGTAGCAGCTATTGTCAGGGGCTGGCTCTTGGCCTGCATGTTTTCAGTTTAGTATGGATTTTGCAATTGATACTTTTGTGTTATTTTAAGCTTAGCACAGCAACTGCAGGGCTGTGCTACTGAAACCCAGCTTCCCAGTATGAGCCTAATGTAATCTCATTTTAGACTGGTCTAACTAAAATCCATTTTCTAATTGATGTAGTTGATCACAGGCACGCTGCAGACCTGCATTGATTTACTTTGCCTGAATTGTAAAACTAATCTTAATATATTGGACTGTGAAGAAGAGGGAGTTTTGTGGAGCAAAGCTGAGGCTATTCCTGGTTCTTATTCTGCTTGGCTGGATGTGTAATTTGGGACTTGTGAATGAGTTCTTTAGATTTCTGCTGCAGGCTACTTACTATGTCAGTCAGTAAAATTTGTGTACATACAGAAATACTTTGTATTGCTTAGAAGTATGCTGAAAGCATTTTAGAAACTCTTTAAAACAACAACAAAAAAAAGTGCTACCCAACCAAGGAATGTTGTAAGTAATAGGCAAGGCAGGTATAAGGTGAACCATCTTTCATTAATAATTTCATTTGGTTTGTATTTAGGAATCTCCTCCTTGTGGTTGGGTAAACAAGGCTGACTTTAGAATAGCTCTTAAACTCTGCAAGTGATGATGCTTGTGCTACTGTAGTGGGCAAAGTGCTGCTGGGAAGAGGATCTTGGCTCTGAATTGTGCAATTTGTTAATGCAGTTATATGATGACCCTTCTCATTGAATCATACCTATGTTTATCTGCTTTTTCCTACATTCAGCCAATAAACAGACTGTGATGTTAACTAAAACCTTGTAGATGTGGATAAGCAAGACCTATCAAGATTGTATGATAGGAGAAGGTTCTTTATAGCTGTCCCCTGACATTATTGCAGGGTGCTGTGGCCCCCTGTGTTTCACAAGAGTTATTCCAGACTGTAGCAGGTCTTTTTTGGCAGTTCCTAGCTGTACACATAGATTTCTTTAATGTGTTCAAAGATACATTTTCCCCCCATCTGTTTACTTTGTAATGACAGTTTTTATATGCTGGTGTTATTCCTCCACGTGCTCATCATCTTTTTACAAGTCATTCCCCTGATGAAACCTGCACCATCCTTCCACCTGAGCAACATCTGTACCAAATTAGTGCTTAGTCTGTTAATTCAATCTCACACACACGACTGCAGAAAGTATCAAATGATGTTTGATTCCCAGCTGAATGCTGAGACTTGCTTGGATTTCTGGAGAGTTTTCTGAAGTGTGTCTGCTTTGTTAGCTGTTTGTTATGTGCTGTTTACTGTTACTGGAGCAAATGGGATGAGTTGGTGCTGCTTCCGCAGTGTTATTCATGGCTCCTGAGTCCTCCTGGCACGGCAGGAGGGGCCTACATGCAAGTGTGCCAGGTCAGTGGGGGCAGTCACGCTTTTCTTGACCCTGAGATACCTTTAGGAGGAATCTGTGACAATTTAGAGGTGAAAATCCAGCATAGCTGTTTCCCTCCGAGGCAGAGTACGCAGTATTACAAAGGTGTGAAACGCTGACCTCACTGGGTGCATGTTGAATTTGTGTTTTTTGCATTTCTTGTCCTCCCACTGATTCCTGTCCCGTTTGTCACCTAAGTAAAAGAGGTTACTGGACCACTCTTTCTCAGAGTCCTCCTGATTATTCCACTTGGTGAGCAGATGTGTCGGCATCTCCCCAAGCTCCTTACGATGCAGCTCTTCTCAACTGCAGTGGAGATGAAAGTGCAGCTGTAAATAATTCATTCTGATTATCTGCTCAAATGGACATGGTCCACTCTAAATATTATTTCCTAGAATATTTGTCTTTCAGATATTGAAATTTAACCTCCTGTTAATACTTGTGTAAACAAACATTGTTGCTCTAATATCAGGAGGCACGGGAGCATTCTGTTGTATCCTCTTATTATAAGAGATTACTTATTCCACTTAACCCCAATCCTGAATTCCAGTGGCACCTTTTAAATGAGGATCACACTGGTTGTGTGGAGCTGGAATGGTGTAACAGTGTTTCCCCCCAGGCAGGGAGAATGGGTGCTTTAGGGGAGAATTCAAACTCAATTGTAAGAGGTGATGTTAAAATTACATCTGATTGGTAAGGGAAAAACTTTAGTGTTAATGGAGATCCTCTGCTGGTACCTGCAAGCTGTGTGGTCACCTGTTTACTCATGCTAGGTTAAAAAAGCAAGAGGTACAAGTCTGGGACATCCTGAGAGTGCCAGCACTGGCATCATGTCCTGTGTGAGCCTGCCATTGTTTCTGCTTTCATTTGTAATGCACTTGCCATGTTAACTGGCAGCTACAAATCTTTAGTTTGAATTTATTTGTGTTACTGAATAAATTATTATTATTAGTATTATTTAGGGTGATAAATAATCTTGGTGAATAAGCAGAGTGTGGGAAATAATTTTTTTTTCCCCCCAGAGGAAGTTGAGTGTGACAGTTCTTGTTATGTGCAGACATGCTTTGTAGGGTTGATCAAAGGCTTATAGTTTGTCTGTGTGTATGCACATGTCTTCTTTTTATTTCAAAATAAACATTCTTTCCAGTTGCACAACCTTACTGTGTAGGGTGTTGAGGTTTTGTTTACATGGGAATACTTAAGGCTTAAAGGAGACTTCAACAGAACTGCTGGGCAGCAGGAACAGCCACAAGCAGATTAATGCTTTGTCTTTATTTCACAATGTTGTTGCACACCCATAAAGGACATGGGAGTTGATGTCCTACACTCCAGGTGCTGTTCAGGCTGTAACTCAGTCTGGTTTGGGCTGTATTTATATCTTGTTGGTAAACTCAAAAAAAAATATATAATCCTATGACAATCCTCTTCTCAGTCAGAGATTTGATTCCAGGTATTGGATTAGCTGTAGAGAAGTAGGTTATTTGGGTTGTGGAAAATGTTACCTTCCAGAGAGTGCAAGCAGTGGACAGGAGGAGATCTTGGCTGAGTACCAGCATTTAGAGAAGATGATGTCTGCTTTCTCTTCCCCTAGGGCAATAAAATTTGCAAGGTAAACAGTGCATATGGTTGGTGAGTTGGGTGCAGAGTAGTGTGAGAAAACAGCTGGATGTTCACTAAACTATTTGGAGCACAGATGCCTCTATGAAAACATGGTGTACTGTGTGTTCATGTAAAAGTCATTTTGCTGCCAAAAGCAGTTCAGTGCTCACAGCAAGTCAGCACAGACCCCGACCATGGGGTGTGCTTTGTATCACTCTAAGCCACTTTCTGTGCCTTCAGGGCAGTGCAGACCCACCTAAGCTGTTGGTACAGGACCTTCCTCGAAGGGGTTGAACACTAAGTGACTGAATTCTGCTTAACCAGTAATGAGTATAAAGTGGATGTGCAATAAAGGTCAGGTTGGATACAGAGCTGGAGTCATAGACCAGAATCACAGAATGGTTTGGGTTGGAAGGGACCTTTAAAGGTCATCTAGTGCAACACCCCTGCCATGGGCTGGGACACATTCCACTAGACCAAGTTGCTCAGAGCCTCGTCCAGCCTGGTCTTGAGGACTTCCAGGGATGGGGCAGCCACAGCTTCTCTGGGCAACCTGTCCCAGGGCCTCCCCACCCTCATTGCAAAAGAACTTCTTGTATCTAATCCGAATCAGCCATCTTTCAATTTAAAGCCACTACCCCCTTCTAGTAACAGATCAGGCCCTGCTAAAAAGCCCATCCCTAGATTGGTGAGTAGTGATTGATAGTAACTTGTTGATCATGGAGACAACTGGCCAATACAATTTCTGATGAAATTGCTGTCCTGTAGACCACAGATTTTCAGGCTGTGGTCTGAGAGTACAGTCAGGGACTGTTGTGCTCAGGGTTGCCACTTCGTCTGTGTTGTGTGCACATGCTGGGCAGCTGCTGCTGAGCAAGCCTTTTGCCTTTTCCTCTGTCTTCTGGGGTGTTCTGGGTAACTTCCTCTGCAGCTCAAATTGCTTTGGGGCATTGACATTGTGTGAAGAACATGAGCCCAAGGGTACCAAAGAGTACGGGCTCAAGGCTTAGTGATGGGCACTTAATTGAATCATAGAATCTCTTGAGTTGGAAGGGACCCACAAGGATCATCAAAGTCCAACTCCTGGCCCTGCACGGGTCACCCCAAGAATCCCACCGTGTGCCTGAGGCACTGTCCAAACACTTCTTGTGCTCTGTCAGCCTTGGGGCTGTGACCCCTTCCCTGGGCAGCCTGTTCCAGTGCCCAGCCAGTTTCTGGGTGAAAAACCTTTTCATAATATCCAACCTAACCTCCCCTGACACAGCTTCGTGCCATTCCCTTGGGTTCTGTTGCTGGTCCCCAGAGAGCAGAGATCAGTGCTCCACTGATTACCCTCATGAGGAAGTTGCAGATTGTGATGTCTCCTCCAAGTTGAAAAAACCAAGTCACCTCAGTCTCTATCTGGCTTCCCATCTAGACTCCACCACTGCTTTGTAATTTTATCCTTTTTTTCTTTCCTTAAGCCTTCTTTGGTACTGAGTACTAAGAGCTGATAAACTTGGGCTGATCCAAGAGCTGGGTGTAGCTCAGGAGGTAAGGCTGGAAGCTGGCCCATCATTAAAGGTTTGCACTTAGGGGCAGGTTTTTGGCAAGTCTGCAGATGATTCCATAGTAATGTAGGGTAACAGCAACATCAGAAATGCTCAGCTGTGCTGTGCCTTAGTGTTTTCTTTCTTCTTTTTTTTTTTTTTCCTTCCTGGACTTGCTTTCCCATACATTAAAATGCCAATCTGTTACCTTTCCAGCAGTCAGAGGAATTAACAGTGCTTGCAATTTAACTGGAGTGTGCCAGGTCTCGTGTTAATGGTCAAACTTAAGGGTTGGAAAGTAGAAGATTGGCAGAGCTGTGAGATTGACAGCCAGCTGTGCCTTCATGGAAACACTCCTAAGGCAGCAGTGAGACATCGAACAGCACAGTAGACATGAAGAGCACTGCACATGTATATACAAGAGGCCAGTATTTATTGCTTTGTTTCAAAAAAAACACCCCTGCACTAGACATCTTAACAGCAGGATTTAGTGTCTGTCAGAGGCAGCCTCTGGCTTTCTAGTCATTCCTGTGATGCTGTGTTTGATATAGGTGATTTGAATTATTAGGCAATTAAGATTTTTGGATGAGACTGTAGCTACTTGGTGAATAATGCAATATAAATTAAGTTTGATTGGTTTCTCTCTTTAAAAATGCATGCTCTGGGCAAGGGAATGAGGAGGGTGTCTCTGGATGGGAATCTCATTCTTCTACTTGGTAGCTGCTTGTAAGGTGGCTTAGAAAAATGGCCAACCTGCCAGTGCCCAGGGAGTGGTGACATCTCTGTGTGATGTGGTGGAGGACCAAAGGCTGTTCCTCCTCCTGGAGTGCTCCTTTGAGTTGTTGTTCCCTTAATGTGCTGTAAGGCCACACCACAGTGGTGTTTTTGCATTAATGGTCCCTCAATGTAAGAAGGTCTCTCTCTTTGCTTGAATAATTTTACACTTGGCACCAATGTGTCTTTTTCCTGATTCCTGAAGTAAAAATGAGATCTAGTTGCATATTTCAACCCCACTGATTTTTTTTTTAGTGTGTCTATAGCCTTACAGCTTGACCCCCTTTTAGTGAAAATAGATAATGAATTAATTTTAAAGTGTAATTGTGCTTTTTGTAGATAAGTATTTAACTTTAGTTACAGCATGAAACTGCAAAATTAGTGTCTTAGTTTTACAAAGCCACAGTTTAAAAAAAATTAATTAAAAATATGTATTATTTCATTTATTATATGGCCATGTAGTTAATATATTTTAGATGGTTTTATGCTGCTTTTGTTTGTGTGGTAACCTTTTTCCTCTGAATTAGTACAGCCTGAATGTAAAAGTCTGATCCTGTGGTTCAGTTCCTTTGTGAACTGAGGAGGGGAAAACCATGGAGAGATGTAAAGGGTATTTTACTAATGAGCGGTATGACATGAGTACTTAAAGCCCTTTAGTTGTAAGGCAATAGCACTGTGAGTCTGAGTTGTGTATGTTCAGCTAAAAATCACAAAGAAAACTGCATGAAAGTGCACAAATTTACTTCTTAAAGTAGTTTTTGCTCTGTCCAGGATGGTGACTGGCATCACAATGGGCACAGATGCCACTGGGATAGTGCAAAACTGGTTTGTGGGCGCTGACTTTTCTTGCATTGTGTACTCGGCAGCTCAACTAACCCTCTGCAAGGGGGAAGCTTGTTTATCTCCTAGGAGATGGAAAACCAATTTCTACTTCTTGATGAGAAGCTGTCAGGCTATTTGACTTAACAGGAGAGGCAGTGCAGTGATTAGGAAGAGGGGAATTGCATGCCATAACATACCAATATAAATGCAATTTATTTTGCATGTACTATATAGCCCCAGGCACACATTTTAGGGGGGGGAGGTGGGTCGAGAATTTTTTGCATGCTGGAGTATGAGCTCTAAATAGAAAAAGGGGCGAATTTGGCATCCAGACTGTGTTTATAGCCTTGGTTTTATTTTTACTGTGATTGCTTTGCGTGTTTTTATAAATGCTCCTAATGTCTTTGTGGGGCAAAGTGCAGAGAGGCTGAGGAGATGAGCTCGGGTGCGCTGTTTGCTCGGGCTCTATCTGGTTCCATAGTTGCAGACTTGTTCTGACATGTGGCCAAGGCTGATATTCTGGAATTGCCTTACTGGGATCCCATCCCCGTGCAGCTCTGAGTTCAGTGACAGGCCAGTAATGGGTCAGTCGTAAGGGGAAAAATGGGCATCCTTGGTCTAAACCCCATTTTTTATTTTCATCCTCTGCTGTTGTAGCTTGTTGATGGTTTATATGAGTTTGTTATTAATTTCTGTATGTTTTTAATTCTGTGTGTCAGGGCACCAGCAGCATTTTACCACGTTGTTGCTAACAGTGAACTTAGGTGTGCTTTTTAAAGGCAGGTCTCTTATGGGCACAACTGCAGGAGTGAGTCACAGGCAAGGCAGTAAAATGAGGTAATAATGAGCACAATTGGCTGATGGACCTATAAGGTGAATTTTATAAATAGCTCAGTGGAATTTGGCTTGTACTTCACTGTTTTGGTGACTTTGTCTCCCCTAATCAGAAGTAGCAGTTAGAAAGCAAGGAGGTATATAATCTCAAAACCTGATATAGCATTTCTTGTACTTCATGATCTTTTGTATAAGCCAAAAGGTCTTTGAGTTGTGCAGCAGTCCAAGGCAAAAGTTCAATTTCTCCCCTGCCCAACCCCAGGAGAACACACGTGTCCATTAGAAGTCTGGGTCAAGCTTGGTTCTGCTCAGATCCTGGTGAACATAGGTGCAGAAAAACATCTCTTGGAAGTTTCATGTGCTTGTGAAACCTTTTAAGAGATTGCAGCTGAGAGAAGAAAGGTTCCCAGAGAGGGCAAAGGAAAGGGAAAAATCAAAATACCTTTTGATCATCTTATGAAACCGGAATAAATCAGTGCCCACAGGATAATTGTGTACACAGAGGCTGCATTTGTGGGTTTGGGATGCTGCAGGTGATGCTTTTGGCTCACAACATTAATTTATGGTGTGAATTTAATATAAGACATCACTTAAACTTTTTTATTAGAATTTCATGTTTCAGAGGGTGAGTCAATGAAAGTATGGATGGTGAATGAAATGTTGAGCAGTTGAAGGCAGAGAAGATAGAGGCAGGATGCTGAGCTTGTGGGGCTTTCCACACCTGATCAGCCCCATCTGCTGCACTGATCCTGCTGCAAGGTGACTGCTGGTTCTGCTCAGCACTTCATATCCTGCAAAAATACCCCATGTGTCAGGTGTGAGCTCCAGCAATACAGCAGCATCAGGGAGCCTGCCACAGCTTTATTCCTGTTCTCTTCAGCAGATGCCATTTCTGTGGTGAGGCCTCGGAAAGGAAGGACCAGGAAGGCCAGTAGAGGGTTCATCTGTGTGCAGCCAACCTGCCAGAGCTGGTCAGGGCTCAGAGCAGGGCTTGCCAGGCTGCTCCTGGTGCCTGGCTCATGTTCCCATGTGCATGTGGACGCTGTTCTTCCCCAGCTGGTGCCTTTGGCTCTGATGTTAACTGCACCCATGTCTTCTTAGGGGGGAAGATTAGTTTGCTGTCAGTGCTTAACAGGACTTTGAGCTAAAGGCTCCAAAAGTACTGACAAAAGAGCTTTCAAATCTTTCCCTTCTGTTTCAGACATCCAAATGCAGCTCAGCCACAATTGATCTGTACCAATTTCCCTTTTAGTTTCTTCTGCTGTCAAAACCCTCCAGATTCAATTCCAGCTTTTGTTCCCAGCAGATGGAGCAGGCTTGATGTGGCTGGATGCTAATGCAGTGTTCCATGTGGAGCAGATGTGCACCCGCTTGCTTTCCGAGGAGGAAGAACCCAGCCTTGGAAGGTGCCTGATCTGGGCTTGGACTTGCCTAAGCACAAATTCAAGTAATGAATTAGTCATCAGGCAGGGAATTCATTTCCCTGGGGACACGGAGAGGGAGGCTGGTACAGCCCAGCTGTCAGGCAGGAATTGCTGATGCAGGAACTCTGGCCAGCTGAGATGGTTCCCCTCACTCTTGCTAATATCTGGATGCCAGCTCGTTTAGTTTGGTATTTCAGTGGTAACATGAGTCCTTCAAAGCTATGTGCTTAAAGGCTTTGGACCCTTTACCTAACCTACATAAATATGTTAACTGGCTATTTTGAATCTAAAGACCACAGACCTTAATTGGAGCAACTCTGGAGTCCTGTGAGGGAATTTTATTGAATCCTTTTTACGTGGTCAGCACGGTATGCCAGAGGGTTTCACCACCTCCATCCACTTTGGGAGTGATTTCATGGTTATTGAGGTATGTGGGTCATGATGGGGTGACTTTGGGAAGAGATGTTTCTGTTCCATCACCTTCTTATGACCTTGGCTGCAATTCTAATTTTCTTTTGTTTTTGTGGGGGTTTGTTTGGTTTTTTTTCCTCTCTTCAGCTGTGGCATGTGGCCCTGGTGTCTGGCCTCATGTGTGGTCATTATTTTCTGAGATGTTTGGAAGCTTTATCTGTCAAGTAAGGAAGGGAAATTATACCATGACGTGCACTTTTGTACTTAATTAGTTCAATGTCTGTTTTAGATTCTCATTTATGTGCACTGTTTTACTCTTTAGAGTGGGCGACAAGGGTTTGTGTTATTATTTTCCTTACTTATGAATTTCCCCAGGATAGCTTCCACCTATGCTGATCCTTTGGAGAGTTGCTGTTACGGCTCTTAGCCAAACTTTCAATTTTTCTGTTACCTTTGCTGGACAAACACCATGTGCATTAGCAGATAAATGAGTGATTCTCTCCTGCAGTAAGGGGAAGTGGCACAAGAACTTCAGGATTATGGTTGATAATGTGGACTTCTGAATTTTTTTTTTAAGTGCCGACTAACAATGCCAAAACCTTTCAAATTCCAGCTTCCAGTTTGCCTTAACTTTCTGGTTCCCAAAGGGCTTGATTTTTATTAACTCCTATACTGAATTGTGCTGAAAATACAACATTAAAATAGTGCAGGGGGATTTATTCTGTGCATTGCAAGGAGATGTGATTTAGATGAAACTTTTTACTTGCACTCTTTGAATATTTTGCAGTTACTTCAGCAAGAACATTTTGAGTTTGAAAACAGCTTTTTTGTCAAAATGTAGTCTAGAGAATGGAAGTGCTTAGTTTTTGGTGCTGTAATGTTGCTGTCTCATCTCTTTATACTGACTACAGGACATACACTTACAGTAATCTAAATTAAAAAAAGAGTGAAGTTCAGACATTGGGTTAAATACCACAACTTCCTTAAGTTCTCTTGCAAATGTCCATCAGACCTTGCAGTCCTCACGTGCTTCTGTTGTTGTGAGATTTTGAAAGGGGAAGTAAAGCCCAAACCTCTCAAAATATTATCTAATGTTAGTACAAGTTTTCATCTTTTAGGAGCAGCTTGTAACCCTAACCCAAAGTGGTGGTGTTATTTTAATTATTTTTTCTGGTGACAATGTTTAGCTCTAATGGAAGGGAGTAAACTGCTGCTGAGTTCTCTTCCAATTCTTGTGGATTTTTCCAGCCCTTTGGCTTGGCTAAGGCAATGCACCCTGGACTGCTTGAGAACTGGTGTTTTATCATTGTATGTTTATCAATTTTAAACTTATTTACAGAAATTAGCAAAAATAAGGAAGTGCTTCATGTGCAATGGTTATTTGCTTGAGTATTGTGTATGGTCAGAGTTGACAACTTCTCTATTTAAAGTGTTGGATACAGATTTGGCCTGGGTCACCAGTCTGTGTTTAATGTTGTATTAATGATATTTTTTAATACTAAGCCGTGTTTCTGGGTTTTTGTTAGACCTCTGCTGTGTTGTAAGTGGGTGCAGCTCCTTTGCACTGGGATTACGGAGCACTAATTCTTTCTACTTTGCATAACGTTGCTGTGATCTTCCTTTGGAAGTTGATTTATCTAGATACTCAGTTTGGAGTGTGACAGGAGGTTATTTGAACTGAAAACAAAGGCTCAAGTGTCTATTTGAAATCTAAACAAAGCAGGGAGTGTGCCATCTGAGAGCCAGTTCTTTGTGGTTTTTGGGTGCTGCTCTTGTACACCACGCTTGGGGGAATTGTTAGTTGATTGGGGAGGAAAGTTCCCAGTTGGGTTGCAGAGCCTGGGGCTGTTTCTGAGAAGAGGCAGGAGAGACCTTAAATTCATCTTCAGGGCTTTCCTTTAGCGCATGTGAGAAAAATTATCTGCTCAGATCCTGCTAAAAAGTGGCCTGTTTAATAAGCATGCTGTACATCTATTTAATTTATAAATATTCCTGCTCTGTAATTAGGGAAGTGTTGCTGGGTGCTCACTTCCAGGCTGGGGAGGCTGCACAGGGATGACTGACGGAGGCTCTTCAAAACAAGCAGTTCTGCAGCTGATCAAAGCAGGAGGATTATGCTGCTGCTGTGGAATTAAACTGTGAGGAGGGGATAAATGGCAGCTCTGAAGCTGGCCTACCTGAATCCAGAGGCTTTGTTGTCAACAGGGTCATGGGGAATAATTTGTGTTCTCATAATGGTGGTTTTTTTGTTTAAACACAGATGTTCTTCTTTCTCTTGGAATATTCGCTCCTGTGTTTCAAAAGAACTGGGTTACTTCTGATGGAAAGCTGTATTGAGCGCCGTTCCAGGTGCAGTGCAATGTTTATCTTCACCCATCTGTAAGAAGTACAGGGAATCCTCTGTGGATGTGGGTTTTCAGAACACTCTTCTTGTAAAGAAAAGAGGGATTTTTGTTTGCATATGTGTTTGAATAGTGTGAAGGGACAACCTGCATGAAGACTGCTGTGTCTGTCTTATTAAGCAACATTTTTATACCAGAATGGAGAAGTATGGGAAACTAGCAGCTTGTTAGGGATTCCTGTTGCCTTTTTGTGCTCCAGGTAAGCAGGCAGGTTGTGTCTTTTCTCCCCAAACACTTTTGCTTTATCTTACCAGCTATTCTCACCCACATTCCATTTATTTAGGTAGCTATTTCAAAGGTGGTCTTTTAGCTTTCTCTTTAATGCTGCTTTTTATTCATCCAAAGTGCACCTCTCTGCGTAGTAAGTATTTTATATAAGGCAATATAATCTTCTTAATGTAAAAATAGCTTTTAGAACAACTAATTTTTTTTTCATGTTCCATACTTAAGCATTTAAAATTATTTTCAAAAACCTTATTTTCCAGGTTGAATTGAAGTTAGTGAAGTTTTTGTAGCCTGTTAAATAATAAAATAAATACATGAATAGCACAGGCTTTGATCTAGTGGTTTTGGAATCCAATCTGTGGAAATGCTGCTGTTCCTGTCCAGAAAGAGCCAGTGGAAGAACTAAACCAGTTATTATTAACTGTGGTCTCCTTGTTGTGCACAGTGAGGTTCTTGTCTCTTCTCTTTCACTGTTGTTTCATTTCAAGTTAGAAAACCAGTACAAAGTCAGGCTTCCCTGTTAAATCAAGAGTAGAAACACGTCAATGTGTCTACTACAATCTGTTTCCATTTACTGCTCCTGTCAAATTGGTTACATTCACAAAGTACAAGTAGCATTTGTGATATCAGATAGTTTTTAAAGGCAGATTTTGTGTAATAGCTTTTTCTTGTCATTTTATTTCTATTATAGCTTTCTCCTTACTGCATAGAAAGGAGTTTTGTATCTGGAATAAAACTGGATGTCTTGATTCTTTGACAAGCTGATTTTGAGTCTGGCTGTGTCTTATTTTTATAGATTACAATATTTCTTTTATAATTTTTTTTAGTAGCTAATTTAGTGTATGGTAACAGAAGACACTTGTATATTCTGTAAAGCTTCAGTGCAAGCGTTTGAACTTGGATTATGTGCACCTGCTGGGGGAGTGGAGGGGGAAGAGGAAGAAGCAGAAAACTGTGGTTTGCTTTCTGGGCAAGGAATGAGTTCCTGCAGAAGGCACGGCGCTTGGCAAGGGGGAGACCCAAGACTGATGGCCCTGAGCTATTTCACTCCTTGTGTTCATTAAATCTTGTAAAATTCTTGGAACTGTGACTCACTTTCTTACAGAGGAAAATAAGGTAATGTGAGTAAGCTCAGAGCCTTTACTGCTCTCCACTGCACTGTTGACATGACATTTTTTCCTTAATATTGTTGAAATGGGCCCACCAGGCTAACTTAAAGGTATCTTGACTCTCTTATCTCCTGAAAAAAACCTCTTGGATCTGGGAGTAAGGTCTGTCCTGCCTTGCCTCTGAGGGTAAATTAGCTAGTTTGTTGGGTGGATGTTTCCTTTCTGTGGAATTTTATGGAAATGTTGAAAGTCTGGGTGTTACTCAAGTATTGAACAAAGCAGGATTTGCCTTTGGCCTCGTTAGGCAGTCCTCTTCCTTAGCCCATTGCCTGTAAGTGAAAGCTACTGAAAGGGCTCTTGGAAACCATGAACAGTGTAGACCAAGGCTGTAGAACATCGATTGAGATGTTTGTCATGATTGAGAAGCACCAAGAGATCTGCTGGGGGGTTCTGAGCGACTGGGAGCTTGTTCTTTAATTTTGTTTGCTTCGTGATCATCTTCTATGGCACTTGTTCAGTTAAGCCAGTCTTATTTTGTGTTTACCTTGAGCTTCCCTCTCCCAAGCTTTCCCCTTTGTGGTTTTTTTCCCTTGAAATTATCCTTTCAGTGTAGCAATTGGACTAATTTTGATTTGTGAGCTGACCATTAGAATAGAATTCCTGTTCCAGCTGTGAAAAAGATCTCTCAATAACAGCCAGATTGCACTTCATCCCATGATCCTCTGCTGTAGCTGGTTCTGGTGTCAGAATTTACTTGCGATGAACTTCATTTTAATTTTCTCTCTCAGTTGCTGCTGGCAGAGAGTGAGGATCTGATAATCTGGTGATCAGAGTCAGCAGGAGGGAGTCTTGTCCTCCATTGTTTCATGCTTTCTATTGCCTTTTGCCAGTGGTATAGGAACTCTAGGTTTGGTATCTCCTGCTCTGCCATGGGTCTGAAGGAATTTCAGATGTTTCACTCTGTATTAGCATTTAAATCATTTATATTTAACCTGTTTAAAGTTCCACTTTACATCTTTCAAGTATTTCCTGTTGGGGGAGAGGTGATGTTTGACTTGGACTCTATTTAGCTTTAATTAGCAGTGTGACATTAAGAACTTTATGAGGATTTACAATCTTTCTGGCTTGTCTCTTTTCTTAAGGTTTGTGTATGAAAGTGTGTTGGAGTGTTCCCTGGTGATGCTGACACTTCATTTGAATATATATCTTGGAAGTCTGATTTCTTATAATGAGAAAATTTATTCCATGGAAGAAACTTTAGTCTAGATTTATTTATTTTTTTTTTTGCATTATTTCCTCATACCTACTTGGAAATTCATGAATCCTGGTAGAGTTTCCAGTACACTTAAGGATGTGGAATTTTAAAAGGATTCATTAACTGTTCTAATTATGTGACTTCTAAGGCATCCCTGCATGCTCCAGGGCAAGTAAGTATAATGACAAATACACAATACCTGACCTAATTACAGAATCATTGAGGTTGGAAAAGACCTCCAAGGTTAGAGAGTCCAACTGTGAACTCAACACTGCTGGTTTGCCACATCCACACATTTTTTTGAACACTTCAAGTGATGGTGATTCCATCACTTCCCCAGGCATCCTGTTCCAATGCCTGACCACTCTTCTAGTGAAGGATTTTTTTTCTAATAACCAATCTAAATGTCTCCTGAAACAACTTGAGGCCATTTTCTCCCATCCTGTCACTACCTGGGAAGAGTGAGACTGAGAAATGAAGGCTTCTCCTTAAATGCATTGATGGTGTGACTGTTAAAAATATTAGAAAACAAAACAAATAGAACCCACACAAAACAATAAAAGGAACAAAATGTAGGGATAGGTCAGATAGTGATGCATGGACAGTGTACATGGATCTTTTTATTAAGCAGATAAATATCTGAAGGGCTAAAAGACTTGGCACAGAACTTTCTCCCAAGGGTTAACTGAGGATTTGGTTTGTTGGTGTTCTGTTGTTGAAATCAATAGAGACAATTTTTAAGAAACATCTTTTACAGCTACAAAGGCAAAAATTTTTTCTCTGTGAAGCAAACAGATCTATGTTTTCTTGTGATTGATGTAAGCTGATACGGGTGGCATTTGAAATTCAAACTTAAGGCAGCTTCTGTCATCTCTTGCAGGTGGCTGCTCTGAGGTAGACATGTAGATAAGGCTGCTGTGTAGGCCTTTTGCAACATTTCATGTCAGAAAGGTGAAATAAGATGAGTTAATTTTGTTAATGTAGGTAAGTTGAAGCAATTATAAAAGACAGTAATTTGTTAAAGGGTATTTTAAAGAGCAGTCAACCTGAATCTTTCAATTTTAACATCAATTTCCATTCAGAAGGGGTGAAATGTCTTTAGCTGAAAACAAGAATGTCTTAATTTCTTCCCAGTAGAAGAGAAGCTTTTAATCTAGTGAAAGCTCTAATGTCAGGAGTAGATAAAACAGCTTTTTGGGAGAAGTTGTGTCTGATAGTTTGTCTTGATGGTCATCCTGCAAGAGTTTGACTGCTTGTGGGTTTCCACAGAGCAGTGGAGTCAACTTTTGTTAGACTTGGGTGGTAAGTGGCTTCACCTGTGCTTTGTCAGAGTGCTGAAAGAAAAGCCCTCTGGCTCCACAGAATTTGTTTAGATTTGCCCAAATGGGCTTTCAGCATCTATTGTAAATTAGTTATAGTGTCACGCATATCTTTTGAAAACGTTTGTTGTAAGATTTCTTTTTGGTGCTGAGTGAGAAGGAAGAAGTCATCTTGTTGATTCAGCTGTGAATTGAAAATAAACCTAAAATGGAACCTGACAGTAATTTTCTGTGACCGTGTGTGTAAACCATCGTTTGGAGTCCTGAAGGCTCCACGGGGAGAATTGGAATTAGCACGAGCTTCACAAGCAGATCAGATCTGAGTGCTAAACGCTGCACCACCACCACCACCACGAGTGGGTTATATTTTTGTTACTACTTTGCCTCTTGCCACCCTGGAATAGGGAAGTCCCCAGCGACATTTCTCACAGAGTTCTTAGGAAAAACGCCGCCGTTGGAGGCTGCAGGATTCTGGAGGGAGCCATGTGTTGTGGTGGCTCAGTAACCACGGGATACTTGAACAGTGCAGAGAGGGATGTGGAACACTGCACACGTTCTCCAGCTGTAGGCAAGGATTGACTTTCTTGCACTTCCTTTAGAGAAACAATCAGGCTTGTTAAGATGATTAATTAATGCAGTTTTCAGCCATTAATCTTTCTGAAGACCAATACACGTAGAAAGCAGTAAAACCCATTAACAGGCTGTGACCCTGTGCTAATTGTTAAACTCCTGCTCTGTGAGCAGCTTAGTGCTGAGTTAGGTGCATGCAGTGGGGGAAGAGTGGCTCCCTCACAAATGAAAATATTTAATTATTGATAAAACACATAATAATGCTGGCTCTCTTGCTTTTTAGTTGTTGACTGACTTAAGTAGAGCATGTCATTAATGTTATTAAATCAGTGGCAGGAAGACATGATATGGAAAGGAAGAATATCAGTGCATCATCATTATCATGTATAACCTTGGCCCTGTGTCAGGTTGATCCATAAGAGAACTCTCTTAAAACTTGTTTATTTGAGCTCTTTATCATACAGTTCACTGGATTTAAAAAATGAAGATGAGGGGAAAATGAGCACAGTCAAGGTTTCAGATGGGTTTTGTGTGACTGTGATTTGAGTGACTCCAGTACAATGGAAATGAGTGCCTGGCTGGACTTGCTAATTTAAGGCAGTCTTTCAAAACTGAGGCAAAATGTTGGTGAGAGCTACAGGCAAAGAGATTTTGCAGAACCTCTTTTTCTCCCACTGTTTTACAGCAGTAATGTGAATACCTACTTGAAGTACAAGTATAATTTGCCTAAAAAGATAGACAGCACTTGAACTTCATGATGAGTGATATGGAAGGTAAAAATGGCTGCAATGACTAAAACATTGATGGAAGGCAATGCTGATCTCCAGAATGATGGATAAGATCCCATGCAGCTCTGTCTGGAGAAGTATGTGATTATTTTCATGTTCCCAATTGTATCAAAAGTGATTGTTTACATATTTTAAATTGATGTTTCTTGTTTAAATCTGCAGGGGATTCTTGATGCTGTTCAGTTGATTGTAGAAACTAATCAGGAGAGAAAGACTTATGGCTACATTTACTCACAGTCTCAGTATGTTTTCATTTGAGTCAGTCAAGAGAAAAGACATTGACCTCTTCAGAGAAATCCATGTGAGCTCATGGTTCAGGTAAAAAAAAAAAAATCAACAAACCAAACAGAAAACAAAACTGCCAGATGGAAAACTTCACAGTTATGTTTGATTTAGACAAAAGGATGTGATCTGTAGATTAACTTTTGAAAATCCTTTACTAAGTGAAGATTTTGTTTTATAGCAGGTACTATTTGGGATGTGCAATAGAATTCTTGTTAGAGTAATTGCAAAGCTCTGAGTTACTTCAAGACTCAGTAAATCTCTCCTTGACAAGTACTGCTGGTGCTGTCGGTACAGTAAGTGCTTGGGTCATGTTGCTGGACACCCATGAGTACAGAGAAGGGCTCTTTCCATGGCAGGATACCTAACACTGATGCAATACTCTGTTTGAAAGTCTCTGATGTTCCTTGGATGCTTTTGGTCTCTGTAAGTTTCAGGAAACTTTTTAAAACTTCTTTGTACAGCTCCAGCTTCAATGGATATTGACTATCATTTGTCCAATGCAAGCCATGTGTTATCTGTTTTGGCAGCTTTCAGATAGTAGCATTCAAAGAAAAAAAATGCTTCCCTCAGTCCTGCAGTTTTTTGCTTTACTGTCTTCAAACAAGTTAATTTTGTGATGTTCATCCATTTGCCTAAGTTTGTTATCTCTGCAATCCAGGCTTGAGCATTCACTTGCAGACCTAGTATTTTGGGATGTGGAAGGGGTATGTTTGAGGGTTACAAGTAACATTATCTCAATTATTAGTTACTTTTGCATTTCTACCATTAAACTTTGTTCACAGTACAAAACTGTTTGAAACTGTATTCATTTTAACAGACTGAATTATGGAAATTGGTTTTTGTGCTGTCACAAATGCTGGTGTTCCTATGCCACTTGAATTTTGTTGGAAGATGGAGTTCTTGGGATGGTGAAATAGGCTGTAAACAGGTTGAATGATTAAGTTCTTTGGACCTCTGCAACTGTGACTTGGGTTATTCAGCCCCAATTTCACCCTTTGCTGGTATTTCTCAACTCCTAGTATGTGTGCTCACAGTAAAGAAACCTCCCAGGAGAATAAATTCCTGGTGGAGGCCCCCCAGAACACACTACTCAGTTGTGGGAGGGTACTGCATGTTTATTATATATATATTTAATACTGTAGATATAGCTAATTTCAGGGTTCCCTTTCCTCACATCAGTGATTTCCCTTGGGTTTTAAGTGGGCTGAGTACAAGCTGGGTCTGGTGAGGAAAGCCAGCTGACCCCTCCAGGGTTCCACCTGCTTGATCTTGGTGAGTGTGGGCCAGCAAATGAAGAGTTTTTTGTCTTCAGATCACACTTGCAGCCAAAGTGAGTTCTTTGGAACTCACGTTGCCATTGAGAAGAGGATGTTTGGTCTTTTACCATAAGGTATTTTCAGATCTACATGAAACAATTGAGGTTTCTATTAGTGTTGTGGGCAGTTTTTGGCAAAAGCCCTCCAAAATACTTGGCTGGTGCTAAGCTTCTGTTGTGCATTTGCAAACAACTTGAACTCATTGCTTGTCATGTAACTTGAGAGGCACGAGTCAAGTGGAGTAGATGGCAGCCTGAAAGTTTTTGACTGAAGTTAAAAAAAATTATTTGTTTTCTGTTAAAGTGTTATTTGAAGAATGCATAGACTCTTTCCCAGCCCAGAAAAATGTAGGATTTTGTCTCCACTCTGCACAATTGCAACTGAAGGGACTTTGTTCGTACTTTGAAACATGGCTTGTATTAGAACAGAGCATGGAAATCCCTGTAGCCTTCTGAAAGTTTGGACCATGTGAGAATTGTCCAAGATAAAACAGTAAAATTGTTAATTTTCTACTAGCATTTGGGTCATGTTTCACTGAAAGATGAGTTTAAAATAACCAAAGACTTGCTCAAAGAGGAATATTTGGTCATAGGTCTGGTGCAGGCAGGTCCACAGGCTTTTTGAAGCACAAGAGTTTGGGATGATTATTTAGTGTAGCTTCAAACACAAGGAACTTTAAATCTAAATTTAATTCCTACATAGAAATTAGACATCTTTAGAAGCTGGAATGTATTCTTATGACAACTTTCATCTTACTTTAGATGAACATCTTCTAAGGTCACTCCTCTTTCTGTTTTGAAGCCCATACTGCCACAACATCATAATTAAATGGGATGCTTTTTCTAACTTTAACAAGTATTGTTTGATGAGCTTTTTTGAGACACCAGAAACTGGAATAGCTCAAATTAGAATGGTAAGAGAAAAACAACTTGCTATTCACTGAAAAATAGAAGGAATTGAACCAATATTTGTGTTTTTTATAGCTGGTGATTTGTTTCAGGTCTGTGTCTGTGAGCAATCATCTGTAACTGTCTGTAGTCAAGTTAAGAAAAGCTGCTGACATGATCTCCAGTTAATCACTGTGCTCATTTGAGACTGGATAACTGCTGAAATAATGAGAACATATCCTTGTTGTTACAACATTTGTAGTGTACATCCAGTGTTGCACAAGATAATAAAATCTCATAACTCTTTTTAAATGAAACATGTCTACTTGATTGATCACTTGGATTGGATGGATAGTGCAAGGTAGCTTGAAATGTATTTCTCTTGCAAAAGGGATTATTTGAAAATTGGTCTTTTCTTGCCTACCATATCTGAACAGTCCTGATGCTTGAGGTATCTTCTGTGGTGATCAGAAGAGCACCTTCTTCAGTGACTTCTAGAAATACAAGGAACAGTTGTGCCAAATACTCTTAAAAGTACAAAAAGTGCCTTTGCTGCAGCAGCCCTGCTTGGAGATTTAATTGCTGCTGTAGGTAGGAGATGCTGATGTTAGCTGGAGTGAAAGGAAGGGAAGAAAAGCTGTGCTGTGGTCTGAAAATCTACCTCAATTCTCGCCTCTTTTCTCATTTTTGAGATTATTTGATAGCAGTTAGACTCTCTATACCTGAAAAGGAATAGTCAAGAATTTCTCCAGACTCTTGGCACAATTTGGTTCAGACTTTGAAAAAAAACTTTGTGTTCTTTTGCTGGAGGTTCAGCACTTAACATTTCTCAGGTGCTAAGAGGTAAGGAGCTGAAATCTGTTTTGGAGCGTTGGTATCTTTAGTATACTGACTTATATATTTATACTTTATACTTATACTTTAGTATTATATTTATTATATTTATACTTTTATTATTTTTTATATTTATTATATAAATTTTATGTTTATATTTATTATTATTTTATATTTTATATTTATTATTATTTTATATTTATTATATTTATACTTTTTATGTTTTATACTTATACTTTAGTATACCAAGTCAGTATACTAAAGATATAGATAGGGGTGGTATAGATACCACCCCTGCTATCTGATAGCCTTAATCCATGATGGAAACCTACCTGCCTCCTGGCTTCCAGCTGTGCTGGCTTTGTCATGAATGATTGTTTCTGCTTGCCTGTGCCTTTGGATGTGGTGGCTTGTGCTGTCTTTCTTGGACTGGAGTCGCTCCGTGTTTTATTAGCATAAACTACTCACTGGTTTGGATACTGCTGCTGAACTGTGTGATGTGCTTCAGCTGTTGCTGTCTCAGTATCCTGGGGATAAAACCCATCTCATTTTGACCCTGGGACAGTTGATCGTTCAGTATCCACACACTGCCTTATCTTCAGATGTGACTGCCTGCATTTTACAGTACCCCTGGTTTACTAATTGCTGCACTGATTGATTTCCAACCGCACAGATAGCTGAAACAACTTGATTAGCAGGGAAATGGAGTGTTGAAATTGAGGCTTGAAGTGCTCAGCATTGGTATGTCTTCACCACCTATACACGCCTACATTTCCCTAAGGAGATCTCACCAGTGATACAAGGTGTGTTATGTGTTTTGACAGTCACTCTGGCTTGGCTTTGCCAAAATGATACCTCATTTGGACAGACCTGCACAATGAGGATTCTTTCAGAAAGATCCTATTTTATTTTTTAACATTGCATTATTCTGTAATGTGTTTTTGCAAGTGTTTCTTTTTCAGGTCTAACACAGATAATACTTTAAGTAGCTTTAAACTTCATGAAGTGGAGCTTGGACTCTTCTGCAAAGTTGATTTTCCTGTAGTAGTTAAGAAGAGGTCTCTGAACCATAGAATCAAGACATTTTGTGTTAGTGTCAACAGAAGTTTTCTGTCTTCCCCCTTTATTTCCTCTTCAGGGTTTTCTTTATTTCTCCCCCCGCCATGTTCCAACCTTGCAAATGCTCTCACAGAATAGAAGTACTTGCGTTTTACAAGGGGAATTCTTTCTTGAAAGAGATAACACAGATGAGTGAGCATCACCCAGATTTGTCTCCTGCTTTCATGTACTTTCCTGATGGGTCAGTGGAGCCTGACCTCACTTATTCTGGCCACTCGTGCCTTAAAAACACTAAACAGAGGAATCTGAGGCAGTAGCACATTCTCCAGGGGACTGGTATGACATGAAGGATGAAACAGGGTTTGGGTACAAGGTTGTGGCTTTCTTTAAGCGTCACATATAGGCGTAAACTAGTACTACAGTCAGGATTTAGGAACAATTCACTTAGGAGAAAAGTAGAGAACAAAAAGTTTCTAGAGACTTAAGCAGATTAGTCAAACATTTTTTAGACTGTGAGCTGAGCTACTTTAGATCTGTGTGCATCTTTCTGAAAAGCAGCTGGCAAAATTCCGGGCTGAAAGAATAGAGAGAAGACATCACTGCTGGTGTATTTACTGTGAAGTTGTTTCCCTGCACTGATGTGGTCTTTAACTTCTGAACATCTCTGGCCCTGTAATGTTGTTTTCTTGTCTCTGGTGCCAGCTTCAAAACTGCAACTGCTGAGTTTGTCCACCTAAGCCTCCCACCTAGTAATTTGGCTTCTCTTAATTGATAGAAAAGAGTAGAAGTTCTCTATATTTGACTCCTATTTACTTTAATTATAGTAAATTTTGTCAGGCATAAAATACCTCTGTGCTTCTTATGCTATGAAGCTCATCAGTGAGCTTCATGTTCTTCCATGTATAGAAGTTGTTCTCCATATTAGCTCTGAAGCTGAATGGAAGTCTTCACCTGTGTTAGTGCTGGAACCAGGAACCAAGGTATTGCCTTGAGAACTGGCAGCACAACATGGTTTTCTTCTGTAAGGTATGAAAGCTGTTAGTGACATTGGGTTGTGGACCATGATACCTTTGAGCCCAGCTCTATATCCTTTAACCAAGCCGTGCTGATCTTGAAGTTTACCTTGTCAGTGTTTATCTTCTTTGTGTCTTGAGCCCTTGGTGTTTATGACACAGGAATTTTTTAGGGAACCCTTAGCCATGGAGTCAGCACTGTTGTAGAGACACTGTGGACATGGGTTTGATGGTTGCTGTCCTAATTTCTGTTCCTTAAGGTTTCTTTGCTCACAGCTGTAACAGTATTGTTGCTCTATTTCTACTCTTAATGCTTGATTCAGTAATGAATGCAATTTGCATTGTTGTTTTGGGGTGGTTTTTGTCACCTTTGTGCCTTTGGTCAGCATGTCAGGCTGTCTCCAGAGGTCTGTCCAGGTAGGCACTGCCTCCCTGGAATACCATGACCCTGAGTTAAACTTTCATGTAGTAACTGGAGGGATAATATTCCCCAGGTTCCTTGTGCGAAATGGGAGCATGTAGCAGGTATAAACATGCCTCTTACGATGCACTAAATGTGAAGAGCTCCAGGAAGGCTGTTCATCTTACAGCCCTCGGCTTTGACACAGCTATTACTGCAACTGGCTTTGGGTGGTTGTATAATTGTGTAATGCTGTTGTGGCTGCCTGGCTCACCTCCATAACCAAAATGAAGGTAAATTGCAGCATTCAGCACAGAAATGGATCAGAAGTTAACAATGCTCATGTTGTAATGGAGTTGGAAATTTATATTTGAGATGTCCTGGTAATGGTTTGTCTTATTGTTCTGGCTTGTTTGTGCCTATCCTGTGATCTAGGGATTCAGGAATACCAGCCTTTGATACTGTGCTAGAAGAAAAGTAAGGCAGAAAGCTCTGAAAATGGAAAATATGTAGCTATTAGATAATAGAAAGAAATCCTTCCCTGTGAGGGTGGTGAAGTACTGGAACAGGTTGCCCTGAGAAACTGTGGCTACCCCATCCTTGGAAGTGTTCAAGGCCAAACTGGATGGGGCTCTGAGCAACCTGGGATAGTGGAAGGTGTCAGGGCAGTTGGAGCTAAGTGGTTTTTAGTGTCCCTTCAACCCGAGCCACTCTATGATTCTGTGATAACTACTGGAGTGGAGGTGGGTTGTGACCCTAGAGGGAGCTTTGTTGGTTCTTCTGCACATCATTACAGTGGCCATGGGCACAGCGCCTTGAGGAGGGAGCCAATTTATTTTTATTTTTTTCCTCCGTGGTAAGCTAGGAATAGCTGAGTCCTTGAAGCACATTCTGCCTCTGTATGCCTGTGGAAAAAAGTGCCCTAAAGCTTTTAGATCTTCAGTTTATCAAGAAGAGAATATAGCTGCTAAATGGAACTCCTTAAGTTTCAGTTTATTAAATCTGTAAGACTGGAGGGATGAAGAGGCAGACCGAGGGAATGTCCAGGGGATTTGGCTGTAATAAGGCCCTGGCAGCAGCTTCTACTGTCCTTCAGCTGTCCTTTGGACAGATGAGGGGCACGGGTTTTAGGCACGGATGGAAAAGCGATGTCTCATTCTTGTTTTAAACTGTTTCCCATGACTATTGAATCAAGTGCTGTTCAGCCTTGAGTCACTGAGCCTTATTCACAGTGGAATTTACTGAGGCCACAGCTATGACATGCTGCTGTTACTTAGTGTTCTCTTGGTGTCTGTGGGTTACATGAAGCCCTGTGGTGGTGTGAGGACTGAGGGATGTGGGTGCAGGGAGGCCCTTTAGAGTGTGCACCGTTTCAAGACTTTGTGCTTATTGCTCCAGCATAAGACCAGGCACAGTTCCCTTTGCAGATTGCTGTCTTTTATAGAGGGCTGATGGACTGGCAGCGAAGAGATGATTTTCAGGATCTTTAAGTAATTTTTTCAAGGCTGAGGTACTAATCTTGACATTAGAAGTCTCTCTAATCTCTGTAGAGATCTCGAAATCGGGGAAGAAAGGTAAGGGGATGTCCAGAAATAATATTAGACTGTGATCTTTGGAAGCAGACCTTCACCAGGCATTTATTTTTAAGTATTTTTCTGTAAATCGCAAGGTGAAGGGGCTCAGATCCAGCTCATGGTACCAAGCCTCCTGAAGGTTTCTAAAAGGCATGGAAGAATTTGCTAGTATTTTTTACTTTCAAACCATCTTTGGGAGTATTACGGTGCACTTCCATCATCCAAATATGTCCCAGAAACCCAAGATGGAGTGAAGTTGGAGATGGGATCAAACACGGGTAGTCTCATTTGTTCTGAGAAAAAGTATGTTTTCCCATTCGCTTTAAGGCTTATTCTATAATTTAGATAAGAGCATCTTTCTAGTTCCTCCTGCCTCTGCTCTGGCTGATGTAATTCAAGCCAGAAATGTGTATCCACAGTTGTGTCCAGAACTTCAGGCTCTGCTCGTTCAGGATGCATCAGATCTGCTGTGTATCATCAGAGCACGTGGGCAGTAAAACAAGTGTTGAGTTCAGTGTTTGTGGGAAGCATCCTACATGTTGGCTGCAACTGCTGGACAAATGAATATTCATTCTACTTGGACAGGTTTTGTAGGGTGGAGGGAAGAATGCTCTGGGAAACATGGCATGTTTTTGTGGTGCTGTTCAGGCCTCAAAATAGTCTGGGGGACTTTGTGAAAATCTATTGTTGGTCGTCTTTGGAGCTGCTTCTTTTCAAACTCTCTGAACCTGACACAAGGAATTGTATTAAAACTGTTACGTGAGCTCTCCCTTTGACCTGGAAAAGTTAAGTTCTCAAAAAAATATGTTGTATGGAATTGTAGGTATGTCCATGACCAGGATATCCCACCTCTGTTGATACAGCTGTCACCAAAGCCTCCTCTAAAAGCAGATGAGAAATTGATGCCTATATGATGCCTCCAACTCATGCACAAACAAAGCTTATTTCTGGATCCTATTCTTTTGGATTGGCTCCAGAATATCATGAGGGGCTGGAAATGGGGAATTCCCAACAGAGTAAGTTTCAGTGGGAACAGAAACAAAATAAATACATTAGGAAACTAGCTGGCCCAATGTTAGCAATGATCACTATTAATTTATTATTTTAGTGTGATCATGTTCCAGATATTGGCCCNATGGAAGAGACTTTGTGAAATCCAGCTTCAGGAATAGGGAAATGCCTTCCAAAGAACTATTGGAGAGCAATGCAAGAATATATACACTTGTGTTTGGCTGTGTTCCTAGAAAATGCAGGCTTTGTTGGTGAAGGCATAGCAGGGTGACCTTAGCAGTGGGTTTAAATGTGTTTGAAGATTTAACCCATTCCATTCTTTGGAAGAATGTGTGTGTGTATGTACTGCTGTGATACGTGTACTGATGTGATTTATATACTAACCTGATGTTTGTACTTGGTGTATGAGCCCTCTAATGCGCTCAGAGGGCAGAAGTGTAGCTGAGGATAAACCCAAATAACATGAAAACTTGGATTTGTCAGTAAACTGCTCTCTTTCTTTCAGTAAGACTGCAAATACAAGATACCTGCCATGGGAATTTAAGAGCCTTAGACTTCCATTCTTCAGTGCTTTGTGGGTTTGCTTGCTGGGAACTGGCTGAAAGTTGCAGGACAGCTGGAGTAGTAGGTGTTTAAAAGAAATAAAATTGATCTAATAATGTTTTTTTGGGCTTTTTTCCCCATCACTTCAGTTTTAATGTTTTTCAATTTAGAATATATGAACTCTGAAAGCCTTTTCCTGAATTTTTCTTTAAACAAGGTGGTAAAAAGCCTGATAGCATTTGATGACTCCTCAGGGCCACAAAGCTTCATTTTATTTTATTACTGATTGTAGAAGAGAATGACTTTATCTAACTGCTCCAGCAGCTGGAGACATTTAGTGCTCTAAAGTGAAGGGATTTATACTCTGATTTCAGGTGATGTAAAATTTGGCAGCTAATAACCCAAGAGAGGGAATGAGGGAGATAACTTCTATTGGGTTATAGGTGGGATGTGAACCCTGTGTCAGTGGTGGGGAAAGGATGTCTAATGGCTGGAGCACCCCTGCTGTGGGGACAGTCTGAGAGCTGGGGGTGTTCAACCTGGAAAAGGCTCCAGAGAGACCTTAGAGCCCCTTCCAGTACCTAAAGGGGCTCCAAGAAAGCTGGAGAGGGAGTTTTTAGAAGGGCATGGAATGACGGGATAAAGGGGAATGCTTTTAAACTGAAAGGTGTAGGTTTAGGTTAGGTATTGGGAAAGAATCCTTCCCTGTGAGGGTGGGCAGGCCCAGAGAAGTTGACTGCTGCATCCCTGGAAGTGTCCAAGTCCAGGTTGGGTGGGGCTTGGAGCAACCTGGTGTAGTGGAAGGTGTCCCTCCCCATGGCAGGGGTTGGAAGAAGATGATCTTTAAGGTCCATTCCAATCCACACAATCTTAGGGTTCTTTGGTTGAGTGATTCTAATAGAAATGCCAAGAACTGCTCAGGATGCTGGAGATAATTTTGTGAAGGGAATCAGACAGAGGTGTGTGTACTGTTGTCCTTTGCAGCCACAAATGACTTTCAGAGAGGCTGTCTTTCCACCTGAATGATTGCAGGAAAGTGATGTGTTAGGACAGCAGTCTTGTAGGTGTTGACATTGGAACAGAAATCCCCTTACCATTAAGAAGTGTGCTGAGTGTTTGGATTTCCTGTTTTGCAGCAAAGAATTGAGAATGTGTCTTGGCTTTTCTCCCTTTACTTTTGTTTTTGCAAGGAAAATGCTTGCACTGTACTCTTCTTGTTATCAATCCTTGAAGAAGAGGAGGTTGGAAATCTTTTAACAGCAGATGAATTCCAGGCACAGGTAGATTGTGAGAATGACATTTGTGTGGGCTGAAGTTTGAGTTTATTTTTCTTTTTGATGTCTTTTGTTACAGATCTGCTCTCATCTCCCTGGAAACTAAGGAATTGGAACAGCAGTCACAGAAGTAACAGAGGAGCAGATTTTAGAAAACTGAAAAGCTTATTAGGGACTTGTGAGAGTTACCTGACTGTATAGCTAGTAAACACCTGTAAAGGTGTGTACTTTATTTACACTAGCCATGCATGGAGTGCACTTGATCCTGCTTTTTGTAATCTCTGAGATCAGAATGGTAAAAATATATATATATATTCCTTGAGCTTTACCGTGAGCTCAGTGCAGAGTTCTGTATTGCCTGCCTCTGTCTGCCATGTCCTTGAATTCTCCTTGCTGTCTGAGTAACACTTTATAGTAAGACCCAGGCTTACTGCACTTGAGACACAGAGGTGTGTGTTTGGAGTCATTTAATGTTGTGCTGTGTCGGTTATTTGAATACATATTTTCTGTAGTACTTCTGAATGTTGTTCTTTTTATGTGCCAGACTAAACAGCTTCAGAAAAGACAAGAATTCCACTTGGAAGTGTAATGGTAGACTTGGGAAGATGCTACAACTTTGTAATGTCTAAGTGCTTTGTATTGATGTGCTGAATGTTCAAGGTGTGTGTATGGGGAGTCTGAATAATTCACAAAACCAGTGTGGTTCATTTTCTCTTGATTGATTGAACATGGGGATTCAAAGTGGGTTCAGCATTCTGCCTGCTTGCTTTATGTTGATTTATCACTTTGATTATTAATCTTATTGAGCTGAATTTTATGCAAGTCGTCTCTCACATCCCCATGAAGGAACAAAATGTTGCTATAATAGCTACCCAACTGTGGAAATTAAGATCAAGAAACTACATCAACTTCCTTGCATATTATTTTCACAGTTTTGGCTGATGTTTTATCAAGGACAACACACTCAAATGATTGAATGAGACCCCTAGAAACTCACAGCATGAAGAATATGGGTATAAAATAAGTCCCTACTGTTTTTATCTACAGCTAAACTTATATATTTGTTGCCTGACAGCATTTTGTATTGAATATCTGTGTTTCTTCTTGGGGATTGTGTTGCATGTAGGGTTGTAGTAAAGCCTCTAAATGCACCATGCGTACCTGAGCTCTGAGCAGGGGCTGATCTTGACACAAGATCCTTTACTTTGTACCTGAGGGAGGCACAGCTGGTTGAGGAGTTGGAAAAGTGAAAATGTGAAAGCAAGGCTGCTAGAAAAAGATGGTATTTTTTCCACCAGACCAGTTGTGTGTAGTTGTGATGTTGCTCTTCTTCCCCACCTGCATATCCCACTTCAAAAGATTTATAGGAAGCTGGAAAAGGTGCAGAGGAGGGCTGTAAGGATGAATGAAGGTGCAAAATGGCTTCAGTCTGATTGTGTTCATTAGCACTATTCAACCTTGAATAAGAGATCTGATGGAGGTCTGTATGATTAAAAAGATGAAAGGTTTGCTCTTTCTTCTGAACTTTCTTCTGAAACAAGAACTAGGGGACATCAAATGGAAGAGCAGATGGAAAATACAAAGCCAAAAGAGGATCGACTATATTATAGGTATAGGGGATGCTAGGAGGAGATTGGGATCAAAAAGAGATTCAACAAGTTTCATAGAAGATAAATATATTTAAACTCCAAACACAAAGTCAGGAGACCCCTTGACCACAAATAGCTGTTTCTGGAAAGGTTATTTAGAGGAAGCTTTGTTACCCAGTTGTCTTGTCATTACATTCACCCCTGGATACCCACTTTTGGAAGGTGCTGGGGATGAGCTACTGGGCTAACATGCCTTTTTACCTAAGTTGGTACAGCAGTTCCTGTAACACAGCTGGCAAAATGGGCAGAACTGCTGTGAGGAAAGGGCTTCCTTGAACAACTTGTGGTTTAGGATGTTGTAATAGGTCTTTAAGTGTATCCACTCTGGAATTCTCATTTAGACACACTGTTGAACAGAATCACTTTGTTGCAGTGGAAGAGGTTGCCCAGAGAAGCTGTGGCTGCCCCATCCTTGGAAGTGTCCAAGGCCCTGTTGGATGGGGCTTGGAGCAACCTGGGATGGTGGAAGGTGTCCCTGCCCATGGCAGGAAGGTTAGAACTGGGTCATTTTTAAGGGCCCTTCCAACAGAGGCTATTCTAGGATTCTAAGAGCAGGATTTCTTTATCCTTTGAATTTACCTCTGAAGCCAGCATTTTCCATTTCAAGTAAAAGCATAATAGTAGCAAGAAATATATAATAATATTATATAATAATATATGTAAGTGTAATATGACTTGTAGCAATCTTTGAGCATTTAGTCCAATGTTTTGATTACTTTATTAGATCTCCTGTCACTGTGTGAGAACATATGGGAGCCATAAAATTTGCTTGTTGTGACAGTGGCCTGGCAAGACAAACCTCTAAAGATGTCTCTTTTTGCACATTTTAATTTATAGGCACTCTTCCTTTCACATCTTAAAGAGGGATTTAACTGCATCTGCTTGTTCAAAGCAAAACAAAAATACATGTAGGCATATTTCTGTTAGAGCCACTGAAGTTATTAATGAAAAGGGTGGGACTGTTCCACTCCCTCTGCTTGGTTTAAATTAGAGGGGTATGGTGGGGCAGATGTCAATCCCTGTGTCTGTGAGCGGTGCATTAATTTTACTCAATCTTTTGGCAAAGCAGCCGAGTACCATAAAGGCATAGGCTCTGTCTGCTCTGGGATGCTTTGTGGTCTGCATTTAGTGTGCCTTCTGCAATCAGAAACCAGAAGTCATAAATTAAAAAAGGTACATTAAATACTGTAGAAACTCTGTGATAAAGGTCACTTGACAAGGTTTCCTGCCTATGGATATATGAAATTTGGCAGTCATTGTGATTGCCCAACCCATGGGTTAGGGTTTTTGTTGCTGCCTTCTAGATGAAATCTCTTTGATAAAACTTTATTTTACCAAGTAATCTTTGTACTGGCAACTAAAAGAGGTGATCAGAATACTCCTGTGTTGTTGTTGGTGTTTCACCTCTGAAGATATACTTTAAAAAAAAGTTGTGAATTACCAGGTGCAAATGGCTGGGGCTGGGCCGTGCTGGAAATGTGATCCTGGGAGGAGGATGCTGGTCAGCAAGGAGAAGTGGCAGGGAATGGTGTGTAGGTAGCACCTTACTCCCTCAGTTTTGGGTTGACACAGACTGTGTGTGAAGAAAACAACAAGAACACTTGTGAAGCCATGAACCTTACCCCATGCTTTTCAACAGCTGTTTCTTAAGAGGATTATATCTCTTGTGTAATCTGTACTGAAAAGAATATGTCCATGTGGGTTGTTGTTTCCTGATCTGTGTAAAGACTGTCTGGAAATGAAATACACCTGTTTCCTCAAATAAATCCCAGTATTTTAGGAGTTGTTTAATAAGTGCCATTGGAAGTTCTTTCCCCCTGCAGAACTGTGAGTTGTTACGTTACTATACAGCATCTGCTAAGTGAAACGTTGTCCATCACTTGACACAGCACTGTTATCCCAACAGGCTCCCCAGCTCCTTTCCATCCCCAGAGCAGGTCTCATCAGCCAGTTGTTCCACGTGTCAGCTTGTAAGATGCTGAACATCCAACAGCTCCTGGTACTCTGCTGATTACACACATCTGATTATACAAAAGGTGTCTCTTAATGTGCTGAGCATAAATGTAGGTGAGATGGGATGCCTGCCTTTAAATATTCAATTCTGTCTTGAACATCCATGATGACTATTTTAATGCTTCTGGTTTGTCTAATCAGTCCCTTGTTCTGAAGCTGACTGCAATCAGGGCAGCAGGACTGGCTTTTGGGAGCATCTTTCTTGATGCTGAGTGATGTGAATGAGGTGCTTCTAATTCAGCAGTGCTGGCACAGAGGGATTAATGCGTGCTCACATCTCCTGCCTGGCCCTTCACAGCTGTTGTCAGGTGGGAAGCTGTGCTTGCTGAGATGATTCCCGGGGCTGCAGTGCACCTGCGTGTCCATTGGGATGTTGTCCTGCTGTTTAAAAGCTCATTAAAATTGCATCTCGTGTTCTTAGCTCCCTCCTTGCCCCCCTCTGGCTAGCTGTCCAAGCTTTTGTGAACAAACCAGAATTGATCATAGCAATTAGCTAAGCCCAGGGGAGATTTTGAAATGTTAATGTATATATATTTTTTTCCTTGCTATTAGATAACTGTTTGCTACTGCCAGTGATTTGTGTTTTGATGCATTTGCTGTTCTTCCCTTTAACAGTCTACTGAGAACTCTTATTTAGGGAAGGTAGTACTCTTCAAGATGTTTGTTTAGCTTTAAATTTCTAACACAGCATGAAACTGGTGATATTTCCAACAGCTGTTAAAGTCATGCTCCTGTTTTCCTCTCTGAATTGTATCCCCTTACACAAAAGATACATGGAAAGTGACATTTAATTCATCTAAAAGATGAATGACCCAAGTGAAGACTGAGTACTCCAGGCTGCTACAGGCTTTTAAAGGAGCCAGGTTGTTTGAACTGTTTCTTGGTTATAACTTCCTTACCTTGAAACAAATTTAATAAAAAAGAAAAATATGGAAATATTTGGTTAAGAGGTGGTGAAAAACTTAAAGCTGTGGCTCTTCTGTGTGTCTTGCCAAACACAATGTATACTACAGCACACAGATTAACTCTTCTTGGAAAATACTTGTCTTTTTCATACAGAAGAAGCATTCAGTGTCCTTTTCTGACCAATTTCCTTTCTTGGCCAAAGTTCAGCATTAACCTTTGTTCGAAAGAAGTGGGAACTCAACAGAAAATTCTGGCTTGCCAATTGAGAATCTCAACTGATGTGTTGGTTTTATAGTATTGACTCCATGTGGCAGTTCTAATCAAAATAAACACAGCTCACCCTGGGAACTGGATGCTTGCCTTGGAAAATACGATTGAAGAAATCAAAGCTTTAGTCTTTTAGTCCTTAGGATGCAATTGTACAGCATCTAAACAGCAATGTTATTACATATTCAAACAGTTTCCTCTCCTGAGTATCACAAATAAGCAGATCTAAATTTTTCCTTGAAGATGATTAATTATTAAAGCTCTTACCTATTTCTGGGGTTGGTAGAAGTCCCCACATGCTGCATATTTAAAGGATGTGGGAACATCTTGCACCAATACCCTTCTTAGATTATTTTTGTTTTAGAAAAATACCAAACTAGCTTGGTATATTCCCAGTTCACACCTGTACCATTTTGGTGCTCTGTTAGTTTGCTGAACTGTTATATGTGTTTGTGGACGTCCAGGTTATAATCCTTACTACCTTGATAACAAGACCCTGTTTTACATTACGTATTTTTATAACAAAATGTGAAATAAGATGTTTCTGCTTGCTTTCAATATTGAACTAGTTCTGGAGCAACCTCTGTACCTAGTCACATGATGCTCTTTTTTGGGTTGCATCTTTATGTGAGAGCAGATACTTTAACTGGTGAACTCTTATTGCTTAGGTGATGGCTTAGGTGGGTGGCTTGTGTAACTTAAATTTTCAAGGCACACCCCAGTTTTGCATTCTTTTCAAGAGCCTCTTCCAGTGTCTAAAGGGACTCCAAGAGAGCTGGAGAGGAACTTTAGGCAGGGACATGAAGTGACAGGATGAGGGGGAATGGCTTCCCACTGACAGAGAGGCCAGGTTTAGATTAGGTATTGTGAATAAATTCTTCCCTGTGTGGCTGGTGAGGTCCTGGCACGGGGTGCCCAGAGAAACTGTGGCTGCCCCAACCCTGGAAGTGTTCAAGGCCAGGTTGGAAAGGACTTGGAGCAACCTAGGATAGTGAAAGGTGTCCCTGCCCATGACAGGGGTTGGAACGAGATGATCTTTAAGGTCCTTTCCAACCCAAACATTTGCATGATTCTGTGATTAAAAGAGCAACAATGCTCACTAAAACTATTGCAGGTTTGAATCAATGTGTTAGATGCCAAACCAATGGTAGGTGAGAAGGTGGTGGTGACTTTTACATTCCAGGAGGACCTAGCCCTTACCTGGCTCCTTCCAAGGGGGGATTTTTGTTCTCTTTTGCTCTTCCTCCTTGCTTCACTCCACACAAATTCTTTCTTCTACTTCTAACCTAGATCATCCTACAGTTCAAACACAGACAGTGAATGATGTTTGTGTGGGGGGGTGCAGTTTTCGATTTGAGTATCACTTCCTGTGTTGCCAACAGCATTAGGACTGTGAAAAGTACTCTGGAAACCTCAGAAGCATCCTCCATAAATATATTTAATTAAACCCATAGTTTCCAGTATGCCTCAAACACATATATTGTTCCAACTCATGACATTGTGATAATAAGATGACAACTTTAAAATGTGCTGCTTTGGCTAAGCCTTCTCCTTCCCATCTTCCTCTGTGGTTTTTAGGGGCTCTTGATGTTACAGCCTTCATATGGCACATGAATTCTTGGCAGAGTTTCCTCTGCTTGCAGTTCAGACCTTCAGTGATGCTCCTCACACACATGAGAATGCTGGGGGGTTTATAGTCAGTTTTTGTACCCTTGTTGTGCCTTGTTAACCGCAAGGGATAAATAGTTCTTGCTTTAGACATTTGCAAGACTACAACATAATTTTTGTATTAATACTTGCCAGGTCATGTTTCTTTTTTCTTTTTGTGATCTCTGGAGATGTCTTTCTCTCCATGACTGGGGCCCTCAACTCACCTCTGCTGCTTTCTCTCCTTCTATCTCACCTTCAGGAAAATGGGATGCAATTTTTTTCCCCTAAAATTAAAGACCTCATGAGTTCAGTATGTAAAAATTGACTCCAGAAACTCCTCAGTTTTCCTAGTAGAAATGTGGAGCGTTTTCTCCGTGGTAGGTAGGGTGCAGATGGAGGTCACAAGGTGGCCAGGAGATGAAAGTGGCTGTCTTGTGGTACAGATTTAATTGTCACTCTTCTCTTTGGCTTTGCCTTTGCAGGCACCACATGACTTGCACTTTCTCCTGCCCCCACAGCCTCCAACCCTCTGTGCCATGTTGATGTCTGCACCAGCAGAACATCTCATCATGAGGGGGTAACAAATGCATTGAAATGGCCAGCACAGGGATTACTTTGGGAATGGCAAATGTCAAGCAACTTGTGGAAGACTTATCAGGTTTGAGACCAGTAAGCGTGGAATTGATTTATAGGCTTTTTTAGTCAAACACATTACTACTCAAACTTACTTTTTGACAGAATGAGAGAGAGAGGTCATGGACACAGTTTCCTTCCTTTGCTGGCTTCCACCAATGACTTTGTAGCTTGGAAAAAACCCTTTATTGCCCCCAAGGATAGAGTGGCTCCTGATGAGTTGGCAGTGAGCAATAAGCCCGTGCCATTCATGCTGCTGAAACAGTGCTGACACCCACCTTCCATGCACAGCTTTCTAACCCTGCTTGGGGAGGTGGCTTTGCCTATTTCTCATATGTAGTTTGACCTGCTGCTCTCAATTATAGATGAAAGTTGAGGGAATTTTTAGAGACATCCCATACTATTGGGTAGCCACAGGCTAAAGGGAGGGAGAGAGAGAGAATGAAATACTCCTCATTCCTCTTGGTGGGACTTAGCCAGGATTTCAATTAATAAAACAGATTATTCCTGATCAGCCTCATTTTGTAACAGAAAAATAACTTGGGAAAGAAGGTTTTGGATGGAGATGGGTGTGATGTGGATCAGCTGTTCTCAGCAGCAGTGGGTTCATGTGCATCCAGAGGTTCACTCTCAGCTGTGTGCTGCAGCCCTGGGCAGAGGGAGGGCTGTAATTTTAGGTTTTGAGAGGTGGACTTGGCCAGGACTGCCAGAGGTACTGTTTTAAGACTACTATAAATGTAGGCTTAAGGATAATAATGTATTTCATGATCATTCCTCTAGATAATTACTTTAATTCACAGAAATAAATCCCCCATGTATTTTAAAGAAGTTAGATTGTGACTCTCTAGACAGCATTGCAAGTAGGCTGGTGAAGCCCATCCAGTTCCATGCACACTAATCCCAACACCTCCTGTGTTATTTCAGTGTCATGGCAAAGCTTTTCTGTCCTGGAGATCTGTGGGCAGTGGGAATTCAGCAGGAGTGTGGTCAAGTGCTCTACCCTCAGCTCTGGCTAACATTGGTTTTTATTTTTTTTTTATTTTTTTTACAATGGAGATAAACATTCTCAAATCATTAGACTGATTATGACTTAAACCCCTCAACTTAGATTTTATGAGCCAGAAGTTTTGATCCTAAATGAACCAATCTTTCTTCCACTGTGGTATTCCCCTATTTGGATGAGGCAATTAGAAGTCAAGAAAAGGCAGTTTAGCTTTGAAAACGCTAACAAATTGTTCATGATCAGAGCAGTATTCCAGATTATTTTTGGTAGGTAGAATGACATTTTAAAGGTGCTTTCCTGCTTTTCTTTCTGCTGTTCTACATATGTAGAGAAGCTTCCATGGGAGAGAGATAGTGGAAAAGGAAGTAGTAGTTCTCCTTTTTGCTGTAAGTATTTTTGGGTATTCTCAAATGATGCCTTTTTTTCTTACTCTGGAAGTCTTTGTTCCAAGGCTGTGCTCAAAGCAGGTCAACCTAGATAAGGTTGGTGAGGGTCTCACCTAACACAGCTTTGATTATCTCCAAGGATGAAGGTGCCACCAGCTCTCTGGACTCTCAGTGCTCAGCTATTGTTGTGTGTGTAAAAGCATTGTCTCTAGTTGGGTTTTCCTATCTGGCAACCTCTTGTTCTTCTGCTGTGCACATCCCAGAAGAGTCCGGTTCCATCCTCTCCACAGCAGTAAAATTTCATCATTCATCATCTCAATACCGAATAGACCCAATCTTCTTAGGTTCTCTCAGCTGGATATTTTTGCAAGACATGCAGATGATCTTGAGGACTTCTGGCCTTTCAGCTGCTTTCTTGCTTTTCAAAGGAGAAAGGGACCACTGACTGCAATAGTACCACTCAGTGAAAGGCTGCTGAGACTTCTCTTTCTTGTTCCAGGTTAGAAGTCTCAACATGTTTCCTTTGCATGTGTTGGATACTTTGTCTTGCTTCATTTTAAACAAGTGTAACTTAGGAGGAACTCACTGACCTCCCAGACAGGTGGTTTGTATCCAGTATGGTTGAGTATTGCCACTGGGCTCGGGGCAGTTGGAAATAGGGCTCTGCTCTTTAGAGTTCTTTGTGAGATCAGGCAGATTTTTAAAGACTTTTTTTTCCAGACTTGTATGGTTTTGACTGTATACTAATGTATCTGTCAGAAGTAAAGGTGGGGGGGTATTTGGGTATTTTAAATACCCAAAATTTCTTCTTTCTATATTTTCTCCTGACAGGGTTGGATGCTTATTTATTTGTTAGGGAACTGGACAGCACCTCAAGTGACTCCAATTGCCAGCATGTGGGTCCCTGTTCGTGTGAGCTTAAGAAAACCCAAGTATTTAAGGATGCCTTGTCTGGGCTGATTCATTTGCCGTCAGGGAGCCCATTTGCACTGTGGGCACTGAAAGATGGAGCCACAGTTTCCCAGAACAAAGCAACAGCAACACTGACTTCCATCTCTTCCTAAGTCTGGTTATTCCCACTACTGTGTGGGGGCAAGTGGAATAGATCTGGCTTAAAATCCTTTTTAAAAAAAGGCAGTAGTTCTGGTTTTGAATTCTCTGCAGGATATGGGGAAGAGGGGAAGGAGGAGCACAAGAGTGGTATTTGCTTGCTTTGCTCAAGCTCAGTCCATTCTCTCATTCAAAGCTCAGACCTGCAAAGAGTTGGGCTGAAATAACAGAGGCAGATGCTGGAGTGGGGCAAAGTCATGGGGCATAGAGGCAGGAAGGTCAGAAAGGTGGTTTTACCAGCTTCTTTGTAATGATTGCATTCTCAGAACTAACCAGTTCAGAGATCTACTTGTTCCTTGTCAGTTCTGTTGTTAATTATATTTGCCTCAACTTCTTATAACAGAAGTTTATTTGCAAGGAAGGTGTGGAAATTCCAGTATTTGCTTATGGCATATTCAAGAGCTCAGAGCACTGTGACATTTTCTTCTTATATTCTTTTTTTAAAAAGAAAATATTATTTTTATTCAATTTTTAAGCCAGATCTTAATTTCTTTGACCACCTGACCTTAAATAGTACTGTTTTAACAAGACAAAAACAACCCCTCAAGGCAAATCATATTAAATTTCATAACTGAATCAATTGGATGTCAGTTCATCATTTTTCCATTTACAGCACTGCCATGGAAGACCTGCTTTAGCATAAATTCTTTCCTAAACAGGCTTTTCTATCCCTGTGTCCATTTTTCTTCATTTCTTAATATTCAAGTTCTATTGCTTCCTAGGGGGTCCTGATTTTGCTTCAGACTGCCTTGCAGCATGCTTTGTTCTTGTTGCAAAAGCTTCATAATTGGCTAATCCTACCCTTATACTGCTATAGTCTAATGTTTTGGGTTTTTATTGTTTAATGTGCTTAGTAATGCCAACTTAGCCTTGAACCTATTAAAAGATTGTTGCTTTGTTTTTAACCTTTTTCCCCCTCACTGTGATGGTAGTATAAGCTCAGTATCCACTTTTTTAAGTCTGTAAGTGTATCAGTCTGTCTTTATAGATTTAGTCTAAGTGGTCTTTTACTCATAAGTTTTCTTGATTTAGATGCCAAAAGGATATTGCATGGTATCAAAAATGGGATTTGGCTTATTTTGAAATAAAGCCTGTTTCACTGAAGAAAAAACACTTGTTTCCTCTGGGACTCTTAAACTTGCATCTGTAGTTTATGAGTACAGGTTTCAAGGATAGAGATGACTGGCTTAAGTACTTATCTTGGAACATGGATGACAAGACTGTTGAAGGGTTTTTCTCCACGTTTCTAGCAGGAAAAAGTCTGCACATAGTTACTGTAGATAAACTAGGCTTTTTAGTCATATCTGTAGATTTGGTTAGTCAGTTTGGATGGCTGAACTGAATTGCAGTATCATCGGTCCGATTTCTTTCCAGGTTTAAGAATGTATCAGATCAATGCTTCTGATAGCAGAGGATGCTGTCACTTCTGGTTTTGGGGTGGTCTGGTATCCTGTGATATGCAGCAAAACATAAATGCGATGTTGCAGGGGATTTTCACCTTTCCAGCCCTTTCCCAATCCCCCATTTTCCTTTTCTCCTCTGTAGGTGCTGTCTTTCCAGCTCATGGTGGAAGATAACAGTTTCTCTTTCAGCTTTCTGCAGGCAGCTTGAAATGTGAAATTCAAAATGAAATGAAGTCTCTAGAGTTAGTACAGAATGTTGCTGCTTTTCTCCTCCCTGTTTAAATTTCTGCCATGGAGTATTTTACAGAATAAACAACTAGCATGGGCCTCATCTGCTGTCGTTGGCTTTGTAAAGCTTTGTAGGAATGACTCTTTGAAGAAAGAACAATTCTGCTATTAGTAGGATTTTGCTCAGTGTTAAAGGTTGAAAATCTTGCTGGCAAGGAAACTGGGCCTGTGCCAGAACATGCTTTTAAATATCTGTATTCTGATCCTGTTTCCAAAGGCAATACTAAGAAAGCCCAGCCCCTTTACTTGGCTGCTGGGGAGAAAGTGCCGTGCTGGAAGGAATCCATCTTATCAGCTTGTGCCCTTTTCCTTTGATGAGGAGCTCTTTGTCCTTTGCCTTTGAGAACCTCCTGCCTCCTTCCTACAGGCAAGGTTTCTTGCCTGTTGTGTCCCTGCCTGAGCTGCCCCCTTAGTGCTGGGCTGACGTGGCCTTTCCTCAGGGGTGTGAGCCACCATCAGCAGCTCCCTCGGGCACACAGGAGCACTCCCTGCTCCTGCCTGCTCTCCAGCCCCCCTTATTCAATGTTCAGAGCCTGTCCATCCACAGGGGTGGGTCATCTTTGCCTACTGGTGCAGCAACTGTGATCTCAAGCAGAGGAATGATGTCCCTGGTTTTTCCTTTGCCACCCCTGATTCTCTCCAGTGGTCTTCGGTATGATCACCAGGTTGGGCCCCTTGTCATGAAAAGAACACTGAGGTGCTGGAGTCAGCCTAGAGAAAGGCAATGGAACTGGAGAAAGGTCTGGAGTACAAATCTGAAGAGGAGGAGCTGGGGGGACTCAGCTTGGAGAAAATGAGCTCATGGGGGGACCTTTTTGCTCTTTACAGCTCCCTGACAAGAGGTTGTAGCCACGTGGGTTTGGCCTCTTCTCTAGGTAACAACTGCCAGGACAAGAGGGAACAGCCTCAAGTTGTGCCAGAGGAGGTTTAGTCTGCATATTGGGAAAAATGTCCTCATCAAAAGTGTTGTCAAGCACTGGAACAGGCTGCTTAGGGAAGTGGTGGAGTCACCAGCTCTGGGGGGATTTGAAAGACATGTGGATATGACACTTAATGGTGGGCTTGACAGTGCTGGGTTAATGACTGGACTAGGTCCTGGAGGTTTTTCCATCCTAAACAGTTCTATGATTCCATGATTAGGAGCTGTGTGAATTTGCAACCCTCACCCCCCCGTAGATGTTGATGGTACATGTAAGCATGTCCAGACATCACTGGTTTCTCAGAAACAGATGGGCATAAAATGGCATCATGGGACCAGAATTTTATTAGTTATCATTGTTCTTGCGCTTTGGAAAATTAATTTAATTTGAGATAACTAATGAGAAAGTGGTAGGGGAGCCTTTCCTGTGGTGGCTTTGCTGCGGCTCTGCCTCTGCCATTCACTGGGCAGGCAGGTCTTAATGCATCCACTAATGTGACTCCTCTTGGTCAGAGCCAGCTCCTGGCTGCCAGTCTGCTCTGTCTGCTGCTGTCACTTCCCGATAGAGAGCATGAACCTGTGAACCTTTATGTCACTAATAACCACGGGCCTCTTGGAATGCTCTTTCCTGGTGAGCAGTTGCTGTTTCTGCAGGCTCAGAGGATGGAAGGGGGGGATGAAGGAGGTGGCTCGCACTTGCAGGAGGTATTTTTTTTCCTGCTCTGTAGGACACATGCAGAAATGTGTGGTCTGTGTTTATTTTCAGCAGTACAGCAGCAGTCCTTGCCATGTTTTAAAAGCTGACTCTGAGTTGCTATGTACTACAATATTGATGTCTTTCAAAGAAAGCTGCCAGAGAAAGCTGATCAAAGCAGAGCAGAGAGAAAACACAAGCTTGGAGCATTTGAGTTTACTGACCTCATTACCTTGTCTTCAGCACTTTAAATTAAGCTGTTTAGATGACAAAATTCCATCTTCCTGAGACTGAGGACCAGCTTTGATGGCACACTGAAATGGAAGTGTCTGCTACCTCTGGCCCTTACTGCATAATTCATAATGTCTTCTTTACCTAAGCCTTAATTAAACCTCGTGATAAGTTGGGTTTTAGTGCTATTTACACATTCTGACCAGAAGGGCCTTACTTTCGTGCCAATGTCACTGCTTCCCACGGATTTCTGAGCAGGGAGCAAACGGATCAGCTTGTGTCCTTTCATGTCTCTATTTGCCATATGATTTTTCATTGTTACCAAGGCAACCCTTCCACCCACACCCCAACAGGCAAGCTCTCAATACAATGTAAGTTATTGTCTGGAGCAATTATTAGGCTATTATTAAAGCCCTGTTGAGATCTGTCGGTATCCTTGTAGGAATTTTAAACAAGTGGGAGCAGAGACAATAGCGAGCATTAGAGGATTGTGAATGCATCATGCTGCTGGTAGCGTGGGGAGAATGCCTGCAGCCCTCCTAACAATGTCTCATAAAAGCTATGAGCAGTCTTCCCAAACTGACAGAAGTCAGGATGTGCCAATGTGGATTAGCATGGAAAGGGAAAAGAGGGGAAAGTGCTCTATCAGGGCTCTGGGGCTGCGTGCTGCTCCTCACGTGGCTGCTGTGCACGCAGAGCATCTTCGTGTGAGCTCAGTAGAGCCCACAGGGACATCGCGTAGTGAGTGCATTGTTTTGATGGAAATCATAGTAAAGTATCCCCATCCCACAGATGAGAGAGAGTGCTCTTTGTTTCTCCGTTTAACGATCCCTATTTTTTGTGTCTGGAGTTTAAATGCGAATTATCCATCATCAGTGGATGTGTGGGTAAAGTAAGAGAGGAGAGTGACTTTTGACTTTATTTATTTATTATAGCAGTTTCTTTTCCAAAAATAAGACTTTTCCAGTTTCCCAGCTGTGGGAGTTCAGGAGATTTAGGAGCAGAACTTGCCTTGCAGTCTCCTCTTAGCTTACACTTTTCCTGGTGGTGCCACTGGGGTTGTATTCCTGAAGCCACCACCACTCACGCAGCCATAACAACCCAGCCTTTTCCATGCTGCCCCATATCCTGAGACTACATTTTCTGTCGCCTTTGTCTTGCTGATGCAGTCCTCCTTTTGAGCAGTAGCAAAACTGACAGGGTTTTATAGCACCGCATCGATTTCTTCCAGGAATTTCCTTCCAAGAAGCCGCAGTGTTCTCATGGGTCAGAGATGTCACCAGACTGATTTGGCGCTTCATTTGTGACAGTTGTCAGAGGAGGCTGTGGCTCGCCCAGAACATCTTTGTCTCGGGCTGTGCAAATGTTTAGAGCAATTGTGAGTGCAGATGGAGAATCCGTTAATGATGCTGCATATGCAAAAAAAAAAAAAGGCAGGAGAGTTTGCAAGAATCCTCTTTCTGGCTGCTGGAAAGTGAGACTGTTTCTGGTTATTTAGAAGCTAATTTCTCTATGAAGATCACTTTAAATGCATGGAAATAAAAGATCCACCTACGTGATTTCCTCTTCCCACTGTTTGGGGAAGGTCTTTTCCTCCATCCCAGACTTAATATGGAAGTGGAGAGGTTTGCCTCATGCCTCTGCACAGTAGCATGCCATGATAAATATTTGGGGATGTGTTTGTATGTCTCTTATTTGGTGTTTCTCTCAGACTAGAGCACAGAATCACAAGGCTGAAATGCTTAGTCTGACATATAACATGTTTCTCGGTTCTCATTCATGACTTTTCTGCTGTTTACTTCTCACATAGATTTTGTGTCCACGGATAGCAGCAGTGAGGGGTTCCCAGCTAGCAGACAGATCCAAGTGCATCTGAATCCATCTGCTGCTGGCATCTGGCAGCTGTCTGTCAGGTAAAGCCTGTGGTGGCTTCAGTTTTCCAGTTCCTCCATCATACAAGTGCTTGCCTTTGCTCTGCTGGCTGTTTTCCTGACCTCTGATGAAATAAGGGCTGGGAATTGTGTGAGCCCTGTGGTTACCCATGGCTTTGTGGGTAGCAGCAAAGAAAACTGATGCAAATGCTCCCACCACAACTGCTCGGAGCTGTTTTGTGTTTCAGCAGCTTTAGAAGCAGCTCACTCCATCTCAGTAATGAACACTGCGGTGATGCAGGAGTTGGTTCATTGAGACTTTGTTAAAGACTTGTTAAAGGAAGTCAGGTTTCATAGCTAATGGCACTGGAATATCTCTCAGCATATGTCTTTTGACAGCATTACCATTTCAGGCTCTGAAAATGTTGTAACTATTTTACTGTAATAAAATAATTACAATTTTCAGAGAGGAATCCAGGGCAGTAGGGTATGGTTCATAAGAACGCTTGCTTTGGCAAACATTTTACTGCTCAAAATAAAAAGCAATTATTTAAAATTATAAAATCTCTTCTGCACAATGTTGCAAACCTTTTTTAAAGTACTGGCAGCTTTCCTGTATGTGTATAACTTGTCCGAATAACCATCACATCAATGGAACATCATTTAATCCTTGTCAGATTTGCCTGCTTGAAACTTAGTTGTGAATATTTTAAACGTGGACTGTTGCATTTTTGCTGCTAGATGTAGAGGTGGCCTGTATTTATACTACATTTGCAGGGAAAGAGTGTATTTTTCATCTTTCAGTGCTAATGAAGCTGCTAATGAGGAGAGATACATGGTTTGTGGGTATGCAAAGAACATTTCACAGGTCATTTCTTAAGTGGTATTAAACAACATGCTAATAAGGCACGCTAGGTGGATGTGTTAGTGAATCTTTAATTTCCAACAGCAGAAGCAAACCCTAAATGATGAAATTCTTTTCAGCTAGCTATAAAAATACTTATGCATAAAATATCCCTTGCTATAAAGTTCCTAAATTTGCTCTTCTACAATAAACACAAAAGCATATGACACCCATTAGTTCAGCAGCAGCAGCAACTCAGCTTGGTCTTTTCAAGCTCATTCTTAAAAAGCAGGATTGATTTAATGTTCAGTGACTTTTTGTGTAGAGGCTGCCATGTGTAGTTGTGTTTTGTGCCTTGTGGGTGTTCTCCTGTTCCTCCAAACAATCCCGTGTAAGTGATAGTGTCAGCTGAGCTGTGTGATCTATGGCTGGAGCACCCAGGCTGCTCCAACACTGCTGACGGAGGGCTTGGATTCTGGGATAGGTGTCACATCTCTAGGGAGAGCTATTTTTGTCCCCCAATAAATTATTAGTTCTCTCCAATTTACATTTCATTGTGAACTGTTTGTCTTACTGCCTTTGATACCTTGTGTTGATGTGTTCTCTTGTCCTTGTGCCATATGAAGCCTGTGGGTCTAATCAGTACCTTTGCTTTATGGCTGTTGAGTGTAATAACTCCAAAGGGACCTATCAGATTTCAGGGTGATTGTAATGAATGCTCAGCTCGGTTCGTGGCTACAAATTTCAAGTATTGTTGAGATTCCTTGTCTGTGTTAAGGCTTGAATTTCTTCCCAGAGAGTTTTTTCAGGCTCACTTCTGCACTGTTCAGTGTTAGGTGTACGTCACAGCCTGCAAGGGCTTGTCAATTAAGCTCCAAAGTTGGCGATTCTTCTCCAAAGCTGGAAACTCTTTCCTCAAAATGAACTCTGTCCCTTACAGAAAACATGCTGTCTTGGTTCTCTGCTTTGTGTCAGCAGTTCCTCTTGTAATAGTCTCAAAATTAGTGGTGACTTCTTTCTGCAGCTCAGAAGTTCAGACAGGCACATTGACAGACACTTGGGTAAGTTTACATGCAAGACCCAGGACACTGCCTTGGTCTTAAATGCAGTTATACTTTATCCAACTGAATTTAGGATGACAACAATAGTGGAAGTTCTCACCCATGGAGAGCAAACATGTGCAAAATGTTTTTGGGGAGCACCTATCAGTACGGCTTGATTTTTTTTTTTTTTTTTTTTTTT